>LNAC01000602.1:352769-496031 GCA_002007465.1 Ailurus styani | reverse complement strand
CCCTCCCTCCCCATTTCCCTCCCCATTTCCCTCCCTCCCTCCCTCCCTCCCTGAACAAGTGCAGGCACCTCCCTCCTGGCCCATAGAAGGGAGACCCTCCTCTTCCTTCCCCCCCAACTCAGCCAGCCCAGGTGTGTTTCTGTCCTTGTCCCAGAGTACATCTGGGGCCAGTAGGTAGCCCAGGCTGAGAACAGCTGAATTGACTCTGGGAATGACAGGGGATCAAGGAAAAAAAAAAGGTGGGGGTGGGACTTGTTTATTCAGGCTGAAGTGCAGCCTGTGTGCGAACTTTGACCTCCATCTCTCCAGGTTGTCAGCTGGTAGATGTGTTTCATTTGCAGATAAGAAAAAGGAAGGAACAGGAGTGGGTGGCTGTCCACCAGCCAGGCTTGCGGTGCCCACTGTCCGCTCCGGGCTCAGAAGGACACAGTGCGCACCCAGCAGGGAAGGGCCCCAGCGGGCAGCAACACCCAGTGTGTCCCAGGAGAGAGCCTTACCCTCCCATGCTGCTCCCCTCTACCTCTCCAGCCCGGCCTGGGGCCACGGCGACCACGACAGGACCAGGTGAACTGCAGATGCGAAGTTCAGCTCAGATCACGGCCAAGGAGGGATGAGACACCCTCAGGGTAGTAGTCAGCCAGGGCACCCAACTGGCACCAAGCCTGGCACCTTGGGCAGAACCCATTTGGCTGAGGCGGCTGCAGATTTGGGAGGCTTTGGAGCACGATGGGTGTGAGCCCCGTGCTTTCTGCCCCCTGGCAGGTCGGCTCAGGAAGGATTGGGGTGATGGTGGGAAAGCCCAGCCAGCAGCCTCAGAAGGCCCTGTACTTTGACCCAGTAAGTCCCCCGCCTCCCTATTTGGGGAAAGGATCTGGAGAGGCATCTCTACCATCCTTGGGCACTGATCCGCCTCCCTGTCCCCTCTCTCCACCGCCCGGTGTTTGCTGTCCGCGAGTGACCCCACAAAGCGAGCGACCTCCGCGATGCCGCGTCTCCGGCCCCAGCGGCCCCTCCTGGCACCCAGTGCCATTCCCGAAGCTCCTTGCCTCCACAGAGCCATGCTGCAGTGACAGCACACTCCCTTCGCTGTGCCACTTGGGCGCTTCCTCATTCCCTTTCAGGCAGTGACTGGAAGTCCCGGTGGGGGACCTGACCCCCAGGTCAGGTGTGAGGTTCATGCAGAACCGAGCACACAACTCAGACTCCCACGAGCTCTTCCACTTTCCAGAGAGTCCCTAGAGGCCTAGCGATAATGGGGAGAGCACTCAGGGCCTGCATACTGTTACACATTTCTGTGTCACACAAGGAGGCTGAGGCCCAGGGCGTTTGTCACCAGTAAATGGAAAAGGGGGGATTTGCACTCACGCTTAACCACTAGTCCTGGGCTCCCCCTTTCCTTCATGCTGCACAAGACTCCTCAGGGCAGGTGGACGAGGCCTCTCAGAGGGATGGGCGGTGTCTCCAGTTATGACAAGAATACCCATGAGTTCCAGGAGCTTTTCTCTGTGCGGTGTGGAGAGGGCCCATCTTTCTCGCCTGCGCCGCGCTCCGCCACTGGGATGACCTGTCCTGAGAGCTCCTCCCTGCTGTGGCTCCCCTTCCAGCTGCCTCAGACTCCCCAGAGGGGCCTGTCCAGGAATCCGAAGGCCTCCTGGTCCCCTTCCATCCCTCTACCTGCAGTCAGTGTCACTTTGCTCTTCTCTCCAGGAACTCCCCCTCCAGCTGGCTTGGGGCTGCTGAGTCGAGGCAGGACAGGCCCAGGATGACCTGACCCCCACCCCACCCCGCCCACTGCTGGGGAGCCCCTCACAACATCCGAGCCCCGACTGTTGGATCAGAGGCTAAGCCTCAGCTGCGTGTTCTGTGTCTTGCTCCCAGGATTGGCACTTGTGGAAGGGGAGGGACGGAAGCAGGATTGGCCAGAGGGAGTTAGCCTGTGATGCGGCCGGAAGAAAGTCCCAGCCAATCTCACGGGAACTCTGTCCCTAAGGGGAACAGGGTCCCCCAAGTTTCTACCTCCCGGGGCTTGGCTCTTCAAAGAGGCTTAGCCCTGGGCGAAGCTGCTTTCTCCAGCAGAGGGCAGCTTCTGATGGGGTGGCTCACAGGTGGTCCTCAGCCAGTGGCATTCCCAGGGCTTGGGAGAAGCAAGTCCTTCAGGCCCAAGCGGGGCCGCCGGCCCATTGCACTACTTACTAGAGCCCATCCCTTTGCCTCACCAAGACACATCCAGGAAGAGTTTGTGTTAGAAGAGGCAGGTGGCCAGTTAAGTCACCGGGCGGGGACCGGGAGAGGAATCCACGCACACAGGAGGGTCCTGGGCGTGGGCAGTCAGCTAGGACGAGCCGGGGGACGGGACCTCTGTGAAGCCTCAGGGTGCTAGCGGAATTTCATGGGGCACCTTTCGGGCTATTGGTTGGGCCTGGTTGAAGATGAAATGTAAATTTAAGGAGCTTTTATAATGAAAACAGCAGGGATGTAAAAAATTCTGCCAGCTTGTTAGAGCAGAATGTCTACAAACCTTTTGCAAGGGTTTTTGTATTAATCATTTTTTACAGTCACAAATGACTAAAACCCAACTGAATTAACTAGGGCCAAGGTGGGGGAATTTACTGGTTTTGTAAATAGACCAAGGAAGGGAAGGACAGACTGGCCTCAGGGAAGATGAGATGTTCCTCTCTCCCTTTCTCTGCCCTTCCACACATCTGGGGTGGGGGAGGGGACTTGGCCCCCTCCCATATTTTGCCCGGGGTCTGGTCTTGGGGCACATTCTGAGTAGCAGCATGGAGGATGGCTGGGAGCACTCACTGGGTTCTATGGTCCTTGGAGGGCCATTGGAGTCCGGCCCCAGCTGCCCCAGGCAGGTCCAGGGTCCAGTGACTCCGGGGACAGCGGTTCAGCCAGGGTGCCCTAGATCTGGGTCGTGTGGCTGCTGTCCTGATGCTGCTGGAGGATCCTTGCAAGTTAGCATCCCTGCCACCCGCTTCCTGCTCCAGCTGCTGCAGTGTAGATGAGGCCCAGGCCCAGAGTGGAGAGAACCAGCAAAAGTGGGAGCAGGGAGCTGGCCAGGTTCAGAACCTGACTTAGGCTTTTCCCTCTGGCTTTTTTCCCTCCCTATTCCTTACCGCTGGATTTCTTCAAATCTTAGGGGGATACTCAGGATGTCTAGTCAGAGACAATAATGCCCTTCCTCTGGGCCCAATGGCCTGGCAAAGCCCGGGGTGGGGAAAGGGTGGTGTTGGGGAGCAGCTCACACGTCTGCCATGTGGATTTTGCAAACTCCAGGTCCCCCAGGAGCATACAGAAGACAGTGCCAGACAAGGAAGGCATGGATGACACCAGCCCCCAGGTGCCCCAAGACCTGGGGCTGAGTGTTGTCAGCCGTCATCCAGACACGCCAGCAAGCCTACGGACTACCATGCTCTTCTGCTCACCATGGTCTTTTCAGTAAGAAACAGTAGCGGAAAGAAGCAGGACGGTGAATGTAGGTTGGGCACCCTCCTGGGAAGTAGACGCCCATTATCTAATTGCCACGTGCCCTCCAAAGCAGGCAATTTTATTGCCACTTGTTAAACCTAAGAAAAGAAACGGGCTTGGGAGACATTAGTAACTTGCCCAACCCCAGAGCTGGTAACTGGCCAGGATGAAAATCTGGGCTGTCTGATTGAAGCCTGGGAGGGCCACACTGCCTGTCTCTATGAGGCAGCAGCTCCTTCCGAGCTCCAGGGAAAGTCACATTACCATGCCGAGCCTCACACCAGCGTCCCTACAAAGAGAGCTAAGCAAAGCGGTTTGCTGCAAGAACAGGTCAATGCGAAAGCACTCCGGAAACTGTTGAGGGGTGTGTACATTGCACCGTGAGTGGCCATGATTCCCACGCCTTCAGCAGGTCACAGCACGCCCTCATCAAGGGTACAAGGGCAAGTCCTGTTGGCTTGTTTTCTACGTATTTCCAAATGCCCTCTGGCTGGAGACGATAATGCGAGCCACTGACCCCTCATCCTGCCTGTTTTCATCAGCAGTAGGCAGTCTTGTAGAGGAATGTGGAGCTAGAAGATGCTCTTCGACTTTGCCATCCCTGGGGTCCAACCTCTGCTTTCCCGATCTTTATACCCCAATGCCCAATGGATCCACAGCACAGAGGACCCTTCTGTAAGGTCACTCCAAGAAGGGCTTGTTGAATGGACATACGGACGGATGCGGGGAGAGAGATCAGGTGACAGAATTGCCCGGGGACATCTCTTGAAGTCTGGTGCAGTCAGATTTGACCAGAAGAACTATAAAGTAGAGGAAGCTGGTCTTCAAAACCTATGGCCTTTTCTTTCTTTCCTTCCTTCCTTCCTTCCTCCCTCCCTCCTACCCTCCCTCTCTCCTTCCTTCCTTCCTTCCTTGCTTCCTTCCTTCCTTCCTTCCTTCCTTCCTTCCTTCCTTCCTTCCTTCCTTCCTTTCTTCCTTTTCTTCCTTCCTTCCTTCTCATCCCTGGTGGGTCCAGCCATGGAAAGATCTGAGTTTCTTGTCATAAAGACCTCAGGAATCTTGTACCCTCTACTGACCTGCAAACACCAGGAGCTCAGAGGCCTTTCAGGTGCCAGACGCTTCTCTACCCCCGTGGGGGCTGGGAAACCCAAGTTGATTTACTTCTCTTCCAAGGGAAGCAGAGCCCAGAAGCGCTTCAAGGTAGATATTTCTGTTTGTTTCCTCCCCAAGAAAAGCATGACTAAAGACGCCCACACATTCCACGCCCTCTTTTCAAGGCCCATTAATAAGGGGCCTGGGGCCAAATCATAAACATGGCAAACTCTGTAACCACCAAGGCCAGCAGAGCGAGGGCCGCATTAAGGGGGAATTTCAGCGAAATGCCGCACGGTTCCTAAATTCATACCAGATGAGTTCCAGAAGATTAAAGTTATTACAATAAAGCCCCAGGGAATCAATCATGCTCTGCCATATAACCTTCTTGGTTTACCTCGTCATTCGCACAAATCACTTTCTCCAGCACCTTGAGGAGAATGCGGAATCCATGGAGTTAAATGTGGCAAAAAGCAGAGGGACAGACAGGAGGGGCAATAGCCTAGCTCCGATGGGTTCCGAGGACCCTGGGCCGTTCCAGAACTGGATGCGCGCACAAGCTGGCCTGGACTTGGGGTCGGAAAGGCCCCACAGCAGGGACGGTCTGGCCTGGAAGGGAGGCTGGGGTCTGGCATGTGGGGGACATGGCAGGGTAAGGACAGAAGGGGAGGCATGTGCTCCCTCACTCCCCAGCCTGCCTGAGGCGTGCCCCTGGGGCTGGTCACTGTCCAAACCTTGATAAGAAACAGACTAAAGAGCTGCAAAGAGACTTGGGTGGTTGTGAAACATGGCGCAGCTCTTTTCGTCCTTTGATGCTACTTTGATGTTTTCACTTTTTGTACTTTTTTTTCCTCCCAAGTGCCTCCCAGCTGTCTAAGATAAATCTCCAGGGGCTCAGGAACCGCGAGCCAGCCCCCTGGCTCTCAGCTCCAGGCTCCTGCATTGCCTGATGGCCCTGTTCCTGTATGGAGGGGGGCACTGAGCCCACTCTGGTCCCTCCTACTGTCCTGTACCTCTGTCCCTCCTTCCCCACTGCACCCCTCACCTCCACTTCGCTGCAGAGTCCGGACAGTGCCCACAGGGGTTTCCGACCCTTCAGACCCACACCTGCCGAGAGACCCTGCCCGGGCACCCAAGTCTTGCTCCCCGCCCATCCTCTGCAGGCGCGCCAAGCTTGGCCACACTTGCTTGTCTTGTCCCGAAAGCCCTCGGTCCTGGCCTTCTCTTGAGTCCTCGTTCCTGTCTCACAATATTGAGTGGGACCTTCTGTGGCATTCAGAGAAGATCTGGCTCTCAGCATCCGAAACAGAGTTGAACCCAAGGACCAAGAAATATGCTCACATACTCACCAAATCGGCGGGCAGCAGTGTGCTGCCCCAATTCCCATTGACACATTTCTACTTCAACTAACATTTAATTGAGGACTTAAGCATTAATATTGCGAGGATTTTCTGAAGTCTTCTTTTTCCTGTGCTGTCTCTTTTAGGTTTCGACGTCAGAATTATGTTGGCTTTCCAAAAAATAATTGAAAGATTTTTGGGTTTTTTTCTTCTTTTTTTCCTTCTTTTTTTCTTTTCTTTTTCTCTTTTCTTCCTTCCTTCCTCCCTCCCTCTCTCTCTCTCTCCCTCTCCCCCTCTTCCTTCCTTCCTTCCTTCCTTCCTTCCTTCCTTCCTTCCTTCCTTCCTTCCTTTCTTTCTTTCTCTCTCTCTCTCTCTTTCTCTCTCTCTCTCTCTCTCTCTCTCTCTTTCTTTCTTTCTTTCTTTCTTTCTCTTTTCTTTTTTTTTCCCCCTGTATCTGGTATCGGGATCATTTTTAGTTCAGGGCATCCAGAAAAGCATTGGGACCAGGTGCTTTACTGAGTGTAGCTCTTCAATACTTGTTCTGGGTTACTTTTTTGGCTTTCTTATCTCTTCTTGAGTCTATTTTGATCATCTGTGTTTTTCTAGAAAAGGGGACATTTTATTCATGCGTTCAAAGTCATTAATACATTTGTATAATTCTGTCCCTTCTTTTTTATACCCAAATTTGGATATTTGTGCTTTGTCTTACTCTATATCTTTCCCCTTTTCCTCCCTTGCCTCCTTGTTCCTTTTTCTTTTCTTTTATTAGTTTATTTTTGTTTTCCTTAACAGGGCTGGTTAATATTCTATTCTATTCTATTCTATTCTATTCTATTCTATTTCTATTCTGTTCTGTTCTGTTCTGTTCTATTCTATTCTATTCTATTCTCTCCCAAAGATCTACCTTCTCTACCAGCATCAATTGCATGCTGCATTTCTGTTTTAACTTCTTACTTTGCTTATGATCTTATGTTTAATATTCTTTTAGTGACTTCAGTTTTTAAAAAATTATTGAATAGAATTCTTAGTTCACCTGTTTTATCACATTTGTTACTAAAAATATTCATGGCTACAGATTTTTCTACGATTACAGCTCTAACAGGATCCCAAAGATTTTAACAAGGAGTATTGTTTTAAGGAAGTTCCTTGATCTATCTTAAGCTTTATTTTGACCAATATATTGTTTAGGGAAGAGCTTTTAAAATTCTAAAATTGTTCCTTGTAATTGGCAATGACTGGACTTCTGTTAGGTGTTTCTGGTTTGACTCCATGGATGTTATGGTAGGTGGCTTCTGGTATTTTTTTTTTTTTTGAGATTTTCTTTGTGAAGTACTATAAGAAAAGTAGACTGTAGAAAAGTATGTAAACTTTCTATTTAGAAGGCATGGAGACATATTCATATATAAATTAAGTTCATGCGTTTATGTAAATATATGTATGTTATATATAATCAATTAACTATATTATTTGGATTCTCCGTATTTTATTCATTCTTAATTGCTTCCCCCCCATCCTTAATTTCTTGACATACAGGATTAAATGACAGCTACAGTAAAGTCTTCTAATGATTTTGTGTTTTGCCAGATTTATTCTTTTATTTACTCTGGCTTTTTCTTTATTTATTAATGCTATACTACGTAGCAAATAAACGTTTCTGACAGCTTTATCTTTGCTGTAAATTGTATGAACAAAAAATTATAAAATATTTTATATTTTTATGTTGCATACTTATTATGTTCAGTACAGTACTTTTATACTGAGTACAATTCAATATTTTTGTGACATAATCCTTATTTTTGTCCCTGAATGTAACCATGTATGATGTTAACACTCAGATTTCTATTCATGTACACTGAAATGGAATATTTTTTCTCTTCCTTTTTCCTTTCAATCTTCCTAAGTTCTTTTCTTTTAATTGTATATTTTTGCAGAATACATGTGATTTGGTTTTGAATTATTTTGTTTTGGTCCTGACTGATAGATTTTCTTTTATGAGTTAGGTTTAGAGCTAACTCATAAAAAGACAGCTTTGGTGTTCTATTTTAATGTTTCCTGGGTGTTTTTAATTATTCTCTATCTTTTGAACCATGGTCTGTATTCTTTCACCTAAAACCAATGCCAGGAATGAGGAAAGGGATATAGTTGATTTTTGGTCTTACTTTATAACTTAAAATAATAAAGTATATATATTACCGTGTTATAAGATTCAAAACAGTGTGAAACCAGATTAGAAAAATGCCTTGCGGCTCAAGAACTTTCTATGATTTGACTTCAGCGTATTGTTTTTCTCTAGAGGGTCACCTGTGACCTATAATTATAAAATTAGTTGTCTCCTGACCTCACCCCTCCTGTCTGTGAATCTGATGACAGAAAATTTAACAAAAGACCCTACTTGGTAACAAGTTCCCCTTTAACCCCTCTGCCCGTGCTGATTGGCATTTAGGAGAAGCTAAAATGTGGTTTACCTTCTGGTCTCAAAGGAGCACGAGCCGCTGGCCCTCCACGCTGGAGGGCACTAGGGACATTCAGAGTGCCTTTCCCTCCACCAGACGGCGTTGTCCTGGGGTGGCTTGTTTTGTGACGACCTCTGTCCCTGGGCTCTGTCCCCACCATGGTGTGTCTCAGGGTGGTTTGCAGAGATTGTGGAATGAGGTGAGACTTTCTTAATTCTGTGCGGATGATTATTTCCCCTTTTTTCTAGATCGAGTTCATTTGAAAAATTACTGGGCAGGAGGCTTGGCAACATTGACCTGAAATGCCGTCTTTAATGACCTCTGAGTCTGTCTTCTTCTCCGGGATGGGACTCTCAGAAGGGGGAGGAGTGTCTTTTTCATGTTTGGAATTCTAGCACCTAGCCTAGTGCCAGGCAGGTAGGAATGGCTTCAAGGAGTGTTTGTGGACTGTCAACCTCAGCAGTGTGCAGGACGGACTCCTGAATGGGGGCCTCCGGTCAGCAGCACAGACAACTGATGGTCAGATTCTGAATCCCTGTCAGAGCTGCTACCTGCCAGGCCAGATGCAGCTTGGACACTGTGACCTTTTGTTTAACTTTTATTTTTATTGTAGCTAATAGTACTGTTTTGAGAAAAGAACCTAGAAGATTCTAGGTTAAGTGAAATAAGCCAGATGCAGAAAGACAAATGCGTGATTTCACTTATATGTGGAATCTTTTTAAAACACTGAATTCATAGAAGTGAAGAGCAGAATGGTGGTTGCCAGGAGCTGGGAACATGGGGGGCAATGGGAAGCTGTAGGTCAAAGAGTACAGAGTTCAAGTTATGTCAGATGAAGACTTCTAGAGATGTAACATACAGCATGATGACTACAGTTGATAACACACTCTTGTATACCTGAAATTTACTAAGAGAGTAGATCTCAGGGGTTCTCGGCACACACGTCCAAAAAATGGTAACTGTGAGGAAGTTGGACAGTTAATTATTGTGACTATATCATTGCATGAAGTATATGTATATTAAAGCATGGTGCACACCTTAAATAGCTATGATTTTTATTTTAAAATAATAAAGATTTAAAAACACCTCGTTATAAAAAAAGCTTTTATTAAAAAAAGGAAAGATTTTCTTCTTTAAAGCAATCATTAAAAACATTTAGGGTGTATTTTCTTGTGATCTTGATTTTTATTATGATAAAGTCCAGAAATTCCTTGGGAGAAGTAATTAATGGTCAATGTTCAGAATGGAAAGTTTAACTTTCACTGAAGAAGAACCATTTTCAAGTTCATATAGACAGTAAATTAGCCTCTAGAGCAATAATGCGTCCTCAAGAGCCTCAACCATCTGGAGAAGTGGTTTCCATGTGAAAATTTACAGTTGCATGGTTGTCTTTTAGTGTTTCCAGTTCAGTTTCTCATGAGAACTTTCCTTCTTTTGGTGAAGTTATTTAAATTTCATTATGGCTTACCTGGTGACCAGAATTCCAAATTCTCACTATGAGAGAGTCAGTGTCTTGGGTGTATGAAAATGGCTCTTCCTTTTGATGGTATTTAATCTCCCGAAAATAAATATCCACATTTTATGAAATAAATTACTGTTCTCAGTTTGAAAGACTACTTTTAGATTCTATTTCAAGAATCCTGATAAATGCTGTAGAAATAGCTCTCTTTTTTCTTTTTCTTCTCTCTTTCTGTAGTCATGAATGATCAATGGATTCATGAACTTAAAAAGACTTAAACCTGTTGTATCCGTAAGAAGATAATTTTGTACACACCCATTTCCCCATTTTATCATTTTTCCTTGTTAAGAAGCAAAAGACGCGTTAAAAAGATAAGTGCCACCAATCTAATATATAATATTAAAGATAATGTGGCTTATTATTAATAAACTTCCCACATCATGTAGGTTTTATTGTGGTCAACAAAGTTTTTATCAAGTACGTTTGGCTTTTTTATTATAATGACTTTGTCACTGTTGACTTGAAGTACCAGACACAGAACTGAAAGATCAAGGAAATTGTTCAGAAAAATTACTCTATGAGTGTACAACTTTTCCAGTAACCAAAGAAGTACTGATTTTAGTAAGTTAAGGGAAAAAAGACAGTTGTGAACATTGATCTGAAGCAACATACTTTCATTTAACTAAGTTGTTTTCCCCTCCCTCCAGCTCCTACTCCCTCCATGCCTGCTTAGATTGAGTTGAAAGAAATCTTCACCTTGTCTATTTTTCTATTTTATCTCTCCTATTGAAACGTGTGTGTGTGTGCTTTAAAAATATTTTCATGGCTACATCAGGGTTTACAATATATGTTTTAAAATAATCGAAGTTCACCTTCAAATATTCTTGTGCCACCTCATGTGTGGGATAAGAATCTTTATTTCCAATTTTTCTTTAATTTTTTGTTCTACCATTGTCACATATTTTACTTTTATATAAACCACAAACTTATAATACATTGTTACTATTATTGTTTTAAACATCCCGTTATCTTTTAGTGTAATTAAAAATAAGAAAGAAAAAATTTTTATTTTACCTTAATTTATTCCATTTCCACCACTCTTCATGTCTATGTGTAGATCTATTTTTCTAAACTAGGTCATATTCCTTTTTCCTGAAGTTTCTCACAGAGAAAGTCTGCTAGGGTGAATTATGTCAGTTTTCGTCTAAGAAAGTGTCTATTTTTCCTTCCTTTTTCAAAGATTATTTTCACTGGTATAGAATTTTGTGCCAACAGTTTTATTTTTCTTTCAGTATTTAGAAAATATCCCTTTGCTGTAATAGTTTCTGATGTGAAGTCTGTTGTAATTCTTATCCACGTTCTTCAGTAGGTAATGTGCCTTTTTTCTCTGACTGCCTTAAAGATTTTCTCTTTGTTTTGGTTTTCAATGATTTAAATATATGTGTGTCTATTTGTGTGTGTGTGTGTGTGTGTGTGTGTGAGCACACATGTGCTGTTTATCCTGCTTGGTGTTCTGTGAGCTTCTTGGATCTGTGGTTTAGTGTCTGTCATTAATTTGGGAAAATTCTTGTTTTTGCATGCTCTTTCCTTAAATATTTCTTCTACTCCATCATCTGTCTCTTTTCTCTTGAATTCCCAACTTTGTGAGTCTTACAATATTTGATATTGTCCCACAGCTCTTGGATGTACTTTTTGTTTTTTTGGTTGGAACTTCTCTTTTATATATTTTTATTTCTTTTTTATCTCTAATTTTTTAAAATTGAAGTACAGTTGACACACTAAGTTATGTTAGTACAACAGAGTGATTTGACAATTCTATACATTATGCTATGCTCAGCACTATTGCATTTCAGTTTAGCTAGCTTCTACCAATCCATCTTCAGACTCATTGATTCTTTCTTCATCTGTGTCATACCCATTGATCCCATACCCATATTGAAGGCATTCTTTGCCTATGTTACTGTGTTTTTCATTTTTATGTTTCTACTGGATTCTTTCTTAGAATTTTAATCTCTCTGCTGAAATTACCCATCTGTTCTTACATATTATGCTTTTCCCATTAGAACCTTTAAAATATTAATCATAGTAATTTTATATTTCTTATCTGACAGTTCCAGGTTCCCAGTTGTATCTGACTCTAGTTCTGATGTTTGCTTTATATCCTATAGTGTGTTTTCCTGCATTTTCATATGCCTTCTATTTTTGTCATTGTTGAAAGTTGGATATGTTATGTAGAGTAGTAGATATTGAGATAAATATTTTGTGCTTGGATATGGACATGCTTTTCCTTCTGCTAAGTTTGTAGTATGCAGGTTTGTGTTAATATAGTCAAAAGTTGGGTTTTGTTGAAGTTTGTTGTTGCCCTGGTTACCTCAATATACCAGAGGTTTCAGATTCCCCTGGTAATGCCTTGTGTTTAGGGTGTGGGCTAATTTTCCCAAGGGTTTTTTCCACAGTCTGCACTGTGCTTGGCTGGGGATCTAACTGGTTGGCTCAAGGTCTTTGCTTTGTGTTTTTCTCCAGAGAGAATCTATTTATTGTAACTCTTCCAGCTACAGTCCACTGTTACTTCCACTTGATGTTTATCAGCATGGTGTTGTCTCAGCACTCATCAGTCTCAGGCAGACACGGTGAAAGTGGTGTTGAGGTGTTGGCATTAGTAAGTGCTCCTTTAATTCCATTAGCTGTTGTGCTGGGTTCAGCACATTTTCCTGGCCTTCTCCAAGGAAAGAGATTCACTCTTTTTTTTTTTTAAAGATTTTTTATTTATTAATTTGACATAGAGAGAGAGATCACAAATAGGCAGAGAGGCAGGCAGAGAGAGAGGAGGAAGCAGGCTCCCTGCTGAGCAGGGAGCCTGATGGAGGACTCAATCCCAGGACCCTGAGATCACGACCTGAGCTGAAGGCAAAGGCTTTAACCCACTGAGCCACCCAGGTGCCCCAAAAGATTCACTCTTGCTCTTCCCTTCTCCCAGCTGCAGTGAGTTTACACTAATGCTCTCAGCCGCAGTATTTCTTATTCTTGCTCTGAAGAATGAGTCTGTTCTTACTGTTCCCTCTCCAGCACAGTGAGTGTGACTATCTCAACTCTCCTTGAATGCCTTGTGGGGTTGATGGGAGAAAAAGCCTGTAACGGGCTGACAACATCCTTATATCAGCACTCAGTTCCCCCCACTGTAGGGTTTCACTTTGTCCTGATAACCCACATGAGGCATTTATCAATTCACCAAAAAGTTTTAGTTGCATCTTCTTACCAGTTGTCACGTCACGGTATGGTGTCCACCCCAGATAAGCCAACACTCAAACCCCATTTCTCCCTGCATGCCTCTGTCTCTCCCCAGATGTTGGGCTAGTTGGTTGACCTGTAACCTCCATTCTTCAATGATGTGAGTTCAAGAAATATCATTATTTTCCAATTTATCAGTTCAAAAAATGCCATTAATTTGCAATTTGTCTAGCTTTTTTCTTGTTGTAAGGATGATATTTTTTGGCTCTCTTTGTCTCTTGAGCTGGAACTGCAGGCTCTTTCCTCAGATCTAAACATGTAGAAAGCAACACTCTCTCAGATATGTGTGCCAAAACTACCGATTCCCTTTTTTTCCTGGACAGGAGACCCATGCGAACTGGCGTGTGAGGCCCTGCTCTTGTTTTGAAAAACACATCTGCGCAGATTTGTGTTTGCCAGAAACCTCAAGTTGTTCAGCTAGTCTCCTGAGTCCTATAGTTTTCCCATTTTGGAAGAAGCTTTGGAAAATAAGAATGAAGATTGAGCTGTGCTTTAACCAAGGAGTATGTATTCTGATGTGAGGGGTGCCGGCTGGAAGAATCGTTATGGATGGAATGTGGTCAAGGCAGAAACCGAGCTAGACTTTTGGGACCGTCACGGTAAGCCCTAGAGGGGCTTGTTAGTGCCCTGGAGCTGGAGCGAGGGCTCACAACTCCCTGGAGAAGGTCTCGTAATAGTGGTTTGAGAGAGGAAGTAAAAGCTTCCTCTTTAAGCCATGCCGTAAACTCCCTCAGCAAATTTGTTTGTAGGAAGTTGTGGAACAAATATTTTTAAGGAACAGTGTGGGGATGTTAGGATGCTGCCCAGCCAAGGAATTTAATATCACCTGACTGAAGTGAAAATGTCCAGTTGCTAAAGAATGTTAAATAAGGCAGCTCAGGAGGGGACCTGAGACTGATTGCCTCCTACCCTCCCCAAGGGTGTGAAGGAAAGTGCCCTTCCCATAGGATTGAGGGAAGCAGGAAGGGTTGGGGGGTCTGAGGAGAGCAATTTGGCTATCAACTTATACATCCTTGTATTAGTTTGCTAAGGCTTCAGTAACAAAGTACTATAGTCTGGGGGTTTAAACAACAGGAACTTATTGCCTCATGGTTCTGGTGATCTGAAGTTTGAAATTGAGATGTCATCCTTCTCAGGTCTGTGAGAGGCTCTGTCTGTTCCAAGGCTCTCTCTTTGGTTTCAAGACAACCGTCTTCTCACTGTGTCCTCACATCATCTTCCATCTGTGCATATTTGTCTCTGTGTCCAAACTTTTTCTTTTTCTAAGGACACTGGTCATGCTGGGTTAGGGTCTATCTTTACTCCTCATGTTGACTTAACTAATTACATCCGCAAAGATTCTATTTCCAAATAAATTCACAAACTGAGGTACTGGGAATTAAGACATCAACTTAAAAATTTTCAAAAAGCTTGGTTCAACCACCACTCCTCATTTTAGAGGTTGAGTGCTGAGAGTTGGAAGGTGGGGGGAGAGCACCCGGAAACAGATAGCTCTTGAGGGCCAACCGTGTGGCACCATCTGGGGTTAGCACCATGATTCAGTCTAACCTGATGCCTGTTCTCTGGAGTTCACTTCGCAGTGAGGAGACAGAGACAATCGACAAGAAAACGAAGAGCTCCAGGGACAGAGAGGCATTTTGAAAAACAGAAAAGAGGGTAATACTCTGGATCTAGAGGTTGTCTGGGTGTATGTGTTGGGAAGAGCTCCTTCAACCATGGTGGCCAAGAAGAACTTGGTGGGAGGTTTAAGCTAAGTCCTGAATCATGATGAGACAGCCACAAAACAACATGGCGGAAGAATGTTGTAGAGAGTGGGAATACCTTGTGCAAAGGCTCTGAGGTGGGAGCATATTTGGTATGGTTGAGAAAAAGAAAGAAAGGCAACCTCATTGTGGTGGAAGAGGGGAAACTGACTGACATGAGGTTGAAGAGGTAGCCAGGGCCAAGAACATGCAGAGCTGCAGGAGCCAAGGGAAAGGCCATGTGTGTCATGCTAAGTGCACAGGAGGCCAGTGGAAGGCTTTGAACTTGGTGGTTATGTGCCATTATTTACTTTGCAAAGAACCTTTCTGATGTTTGGGGGCATGCACGAAGTGGTCCTTAAGGTCCCTTTAGCCCTCCAATCCCGTAGTTGAATCCTAGCTCTATTTCTAGTGCAAGATGATGGGCCTTTAGCCTCTTCTTTTTCCATTTCTCTCAAGATAGTACCTATCCTTTAGCGATCCCTCAGCAGAGTCTGAATTCCACTTCTGTTGGTTCACCGACTCTGGTTTCCCAACTGGCGAACTTGCTTCATTCCCCACTCCTGAAAGTTTTACCTCCCGCCATGAGGTGGGGGAAGATGTATGGCTCACCCTCCTGAGAGGAAGGCATCCTCAGGGCTGGGCTCTGCAGTGCCCAGGCTCATGCTTGGCTTCCTGCACGTGGTAAGGACTGGGTCAGGGTTTGAGGGGGAGAGGAAAGAAGTGGAGAAGGGAGGGAAGGAAGGGGGATGGAGGAAAGGAGGAAAGGGAGGCAGGGAGGGACGGGAGAATGACTATTTGCTAATCAACTACTGGGGTCATATTATAGGGTTAAGCTGGCCCAGCGACCATCTATGACCATGTGCGTGTGTGTGTGGGGGGGTGTTGTCTCCTCTTAGGCAGTGCCCCTACACCTGCAGTGAACCACAGGTGAGACACAGGGATGGGGCAGGGCCATGGAGCAGAGTTAGTATCGTCACCTGAATCGCAGCTTCACTAGGCTCTAACTGTGTGACTTTGGGCAGATTACTGAGTGCTCGTCTCCACCACGAGGAGAATATTATTGGCTCCCCTGCTGAGTGGTTGTGGTGATCCATCTAAGTGCAGGAAGGATTTGCTTCAGGGAACAGACCTTACAGTGATTTCTCACAATGTCCCAAAGGCTTAAGCACTGGGAAATGAACCCAAGCCATTGAAGATCTTTCTTCTTCCCCAGGAAGACCTGATTCGGACTGCTTCCTCTTTCTGGGATGGATGCAACAAGCCAATCCTCTTGTGTTCCTTTTTTCTACAGCCAGGAACAGACAGGTGGTCAGAGAAGCATGCCATGCTGTAGCCTGATGAGGGCAGTGCAGGGAGTCCAGGTTCTGGAGCCTGCCTGTTCTGAGTTCGAATCTTCTTCAGTCACTTGCTGGCAAGTTCCCGAAACTCTGAGATCCCGGGTTTTTTTTTTCACCATAATGCCTCCCTTGTAGGCTTCTGGAATATTAAGTGAGGTAATGATGTGTGTGCATAGGGGTGGCCCACACTTGCTTGACCTTTCCCTCCTCCTTCTTCCCTATTTGACCATCACTCCACAGTGAACTGAATGGTGACGGGCACATGGGAGCCGTCAGGGACATGAGGCCAGAAGAACAGACAGAGGCCCACTGAGCTATTACCTGTAGCACACACAGAGCCGTTCCTGGTAGCAGCGATGGCAACTCTCAGTGGTGGCCCCAGGGGAAGGCCTGGCACATAGCAAGTGAGCAAGAAATGTTTTCTTCTTGTTCTCTTCTTATGTAACTGCTGACTTTCCTCCCCGGCGGCCTTCCTTGGGTCAGGAGATGTTCTCCTGTCCCCTTCCTTGCTCTTTGATGCTGGCAGAGCCTGGCTCTCCGGTGTGAGCCCATGAGCTGTGGGTCATGAGCACTGGCTGTGACATCCCATCCCGACTTACTGAGAGATGTCATACTGTGCACCTCTGGGAGCAGTTCCAGGCTTCTGGGACGTGTCTGTGGGTCACTGGCCAGTTAAACCAGGGGCCTCCTGGCTAGATGTGAAGGATCATCTACGGTCAGCTCTGTGTTCAGCCTGGGCTCACACTGTTGGTTGTGGCAGGAGGAGTTGTCCATGGGTTTGGAGCAGGCTGGTTTCGCTCAGCTGGGACAAGTGCATCTGGGCAGCTTTGCTGTGGGGCCCCCGACACTGGCGTTCGCGTCATGAGGGAGGGCCAGAGCAGCACCTCCTCTGTTGAGAAGAGAGACAGTCTGGGCCT
Organism: Ailurus styani; assembly: GCA_002007465.1. Lineage (NCBI taxonomy): Eukaryota > Metazoa > Chordata > Mammalia > Carnivora > Ailuridae > Ailurus > Ailurus styani. The sequence continues at coordinate 478,926 of LNAC01000602.1, read as the reverse complement.
GTGAGCTGGGGCAGGAGAGGAGGCTGAGGAAGGCCCCTGTCTCTCTGTTCAAGAAAAGCAAAGCAGAGGGAACTTTGGGGGAAAGGCCACCAGCTGGAGGGCCCGAGATGGGGAGTGTTCCTGCCCCTCCCAGCCTCCTTGGCTTGTGTCGAAGGGAAACAATACTGGGGCTTGGTTGGAGGCTTCTGGAAGGCTGGCAGAGAGGAAGTCACAGCCCATATATCTGAAGAACCAGAGGGTTAGGCTTCACCAAGACAGCTGAGTAGGAACTGCTGTCTGTGTCTAACTTCCTTGAGCAACGGAGTAGAGGAGGGCTGAGGGCCGGAGTGGGGGCTGCGGGGCGAGCCAGGAGTATCCCAGAGAAGCTCATGTCTGCTGGGACAAGCACTCTCCCCTGAGGAAAAGTGTGACGTGAACTAACTGCAGCCTGAGGTTGAGTTCCTCTGAAGCCTAAACATTACACGTTTCCTGTTTGTATTACACAGCAGTTTCTACCTGGGCAGCCGTCCCTGTGACTGTGCGGGAGACGTCTCTGTTCTGTCACTCAGATGGTCTGAGAGCTACCGGAAGGAGACGGGAGGGTTAGTGACGGTGACCATGTTCCATCTTGCAATATTCTATGAAATAGTTATCACAGGGGGATTTAATGAAAATTGCATTCGCTATTGGGTTCCCCGGCGTGCCCCTGGATATGGAAGGTGGGTCCAAGGTGCACGCTGCTCCATTGCAGGGGGAAATCAAAGACAGCACAGGAAAACTGCCTCTCTGACCGTGGCCTTGAGCTCTCTTCCAGTTCTGTGACTGCATGATTTCTAGCTCACATTTAGCTTCACATATAAAAAAAGTCATGTTTTTCCCCCATGCCTCTTATTCACTGGTGCTTTTCTGGAAGCCTGTTTTCTCCGGGAGGCCTTTTCGGACTTAACAAACCCATCCCTCCCTACCAACACGTCACGTGGTCATCATGTCAGCATACCTACCATTTAATGAAAACTGTCATTTGGTGGACACCGTGCTGAGGGGTTTACATGTATCATCTTAATGCTCAGAGGGACCCTGTAATATAGGTGCTATTATTACCCCCATGTTATAGCTGAGGAAACTAAGGCTCAGAGAGGCTCAGCGAGTTGCCCGACATCACACAGCTGTGAAGTGAATGGCAGAGCCAGGCCTTGCACCCCGGCTGGATCTGCTCTGCCCCCAGCCCGGGAGACCCACGGAGCTCCAGCTGTGGGCCCACACTAGGCTGTTGAAGCGGGATGGTGGGGGTGCCCTCTGAGAAGTGCCCCTGCCACCTCACCTGTCAAGGAGGAGTTTATTCGTCACGGGCTCCAAGGGGGGTGCTTGAGAGCGCAGAGCACTACCGTGTTCAAGATCCATGACTGCCGCGCCTGGCCCTTTGCCTGGCTGGGAAGAGGGATGCAGGGACTGATCACCTCAGGGCACAATTAAACGTTCCATCTGTGCTTCCACACGCGGGGAGGACTCATGTGCTGGGATACCGGAGGGTTGGAAGCCCCATGGGATGGACGTGGCTGCTCTCTTCTGCCGTTCCAGCCCACTGTCTCCACGGCCATGAGACTGCCTGTCACCCACCTCCATTCACAAAAACAGTAGCGCCTTCTTAGAATCAGAGGGCTGGTCACCCAAGCCGCTTTCCCAGATCCCTCCCATTCCCTCCGCCTGTTCACTATGATTGGGTTTAGGTTGCCACATCAAAAACACTAAGCAAAACATGACTGTTGTTATATTTAAAGCTAAATTTGAGCCAGAAATCACACACTCACAAAACTGGAAGAGAAAGTCAGAGTTCAAGGCCATGGTCAGAGAGGCAGTTTTCCTGTGCTGTATTTTATTTTATTATATTATTTCATTTTATTCTATTTTATTTATTTTTTTTAGAGAGGGAGAGAGAAAGGGGTGGGGAGTAGGGGCAGAGGGAGAGGGGAGAGAGAATCCCAAGCAGATTCCCAGCCCAGCATGGAACCCAAAACAGGGCTCCATCTCACAACCCCAAGATCCTGACCTGAGCTGAAATCAAGAGTTGTATGCCTAACTGACTGAGCCACCCAGGCGCATCTCCTGGGCTGTGTTACCTGGTGTCCGGACTGTTATGGGATCAGCCAATGGAAATGCCGTCAGCCCCACTTGCAGGAAGGCAGAAGGAGGGAGAACACCAGAATATGGAAGAGCTGAAAAGGACATCACCCCCCATCCTGCTGCACACTCACTCTTCGAGCACCTTCCTCTCTTAGAAGACCCAGATGTGTTTGATGTGCCTCAGTCACTGGTCCAGAGTGCGAGGCATGTGAACTCCTTACTGACTTCCCCCCGATGAGTTTATCTGACTGGCTGTCCTGGCACGACCTGTTTTCTGTAGCATGGCTATCTTTGAAACACGTATTAATATATTTTACATAAATACATCTTGTCAATGTGGTGTGATTTGGTTTGCTCTGACAGATCAAGGAAAATAGATGTGTGGTGATTGCCAAGAAGCTGCCACTGGTTTTCCAGTCTTTGGGACAGCTGATCACACAGGACAGTCAGCGAAAGAAAACATCTGCCTTGGCCAAACCTGGGTTTAGTTAAGAAATCAGGCATTTTTGGATTTCTTTCTTTCTTTCCTTCTTTCTTTCTTTCTTTCTTTCTTTCTTTCTTTCTTTCTTTCTTTCTTTCTTTTTTAAGATTTTTTTATTTTATTTATTTGACAGAGAGAGAGAGAGAGAGATCACAAGTAGGCAGAGAGGCAGGCAGAGAGAAGGAAGCAAGCTCCTTGCCGAGGAGGGAGCCTGATGCGGGCCTCGATCCCAAGACCCTGAGATCATGACCTGAGCCAAAGGCAGAGACTTAACCCACTGAGCCACCCAGGTGCCCCATTTTTGGGTTTCTTGAACAAAGCTGGTCTGAGCTCTGGTGCCCCACCCCCCCCCCCCCCGCCCCAGGCAAGGTCAGGGCATAAAGAGCCTCAGTGTCCACACCTCAGGACACCAGGGTAGAGGCTGACCTCAGCCCTCTGACCATAGCCACTTTTGTGATTTGCATTTCTTTTGTTCATCTGAGTTTAGCTCAGAACTTTCTCCCTCGAGGCCACAGGACACATGGAGTGAAAACTTGGAGTCCCCGCAAGTACCCACCTCTGATGGTCACCTCGACAGCTCCGTGGGATCTTCTGCTTGAAGACTCACCCTAGAGATCAAGGCGCTCCTTCCCTTCAGGACACCGATCAGCCAAATCCTGAGGATGCTGCGGGTCCCTCAGTCGTGTTTGCTGAGAACTCCCCGCACCGCCTAGCAGCCAATCATGCCTGTCTTTCCCCCAGGGCCTTCTTCCAGACCTTTTGGGAATATGATTCTGCCCCTCTCACTGCTCCTTGCTGGAAAACGCACTCACAAAGACATGCATTTATTTTATTTTATTTTATTTTTAGATTTTATTTATTTATTTCACAGTGGGAGAGAGATCACAAGGAGGCAGAGAGGCAGGCAGAGAGAGAGGGGGAAGCAGGCTCCCTGCTGAGCAGAGAGCCTGATGCGGGCCTCGATCCCAGGACCCTGAGATCATGACCTGAGCCGAAAGCAGAGGCTTTAACCCACTGAGCCACCCAGGCGCCCAAGACATGCATTTATGAAAGTCGCCGCTGTCTGGATGTCTTTCAAAGGCAGAGAAAATCCAAGGAAGAAAGCTGGGGCCCAGCGAATAAAATCAGCAATCCAGCAAACACACACAGGAGCATGGAGAAGACAGTGAGAGGTTCACACATTTGAGAGGCGGTATTTGGGTGCTCCCCTGATCTGCGGGGAGTGAAACACACTCAGCTTTCAGAGTCCAGCCCCTCGGGCCTTCCTGCCTGGGGTCTGAGAAGACTGCCATGTGGGGGGAGGGGAGCCCCCAGAGGTGGGGTGGCCTTGTGCTCCAGCCCATGCTTTGGTCAAGTCCCTCTGCCTGGTTCCTGCCCACGGCGAGGCCCATCGCCTGTGTTCGGTCTGTTGAAATTTCACCTTCTCAAGTTCAGTAGCTCTGATCTGAGTTTCCAAGTCTGAGGCATTACCAAGTTTTAATAAAGGGTGTTTTTCTCTGCTGATGGATAATCCTCCAACCACTGGTGTGTCCTGCAGGATTTATTTTAGCAGACCAGGGCCAACTGGGACAGGCTCATCTTCCCCGGGCTGGCATGCAAAGCACACGCAAGGGCACATTCAAGCTTGCGGTAGTGTGTTTTCACTACGCTTCCCGTGGGAGACGCTGAGCCTGTTTTCACTCCGATGCATTTATTAAGCCAGTTCGGGATGGAGTTTATGTGGGGCCTGGAAGTCTTTATTTTCTTCTTATTCAGAGGGTCATAATCAGACCTGGGAGCTGCCGCAGCAGGGGCATTACATAAGTCAGAGCCCGCGTCCCCCTTCCCTCTGAGCTGCTGGGCCCAGCTCTCCAGCCGCCACTCCTTTCTGGTTCATTCATTCCACAAGCGTGACCCAGAGCTTCCTGACCAGGAACCGGGCATAGAAAAATTAATATGAATAAATGCCTGCCCACAAGGTGCTCCCACAGAATGGACAGAAGCCCACTAGATAGACAACCACAATGGGAGATAAGTGCATGAGGGTGACCAGGGCGTAGCCTGGATGCACGTGTCTCGTCTTGGCGGAAGGTGCTCTGTCCACCCAGACTCACCTGCCAGCCCGCCCCTCTCCACGGCTGCCTTAACTCCAGTGATGATGCCCTCTTTCTCCCCTGCACTCTGCTCCCTCCTCCTGGCTCCTTGATTTTCATTCTATCCTTAGGTGTTTTCTACTGCTGTCTTAGAAAAGTCACCTTTATATAAATTAAAAATCATACAAATTTGCTTTTTAAAAAATGGACCAATGACTCTGATCTAAATTACGTGATAAATAATAAAAATGTGCTGCTTTATATCATAAAAAAAAAAGAGAGAAGAGAAGTCACCTTTGGCTCCTGTCCCCCCACCCATGACCTGGGGTGAGAGGAGGACTTCCCAAATCTCTAAGCGCCCTAGTCTCACCCTTGACCAGCCCAGCTGTCCCCTGCACATGCCCCATAACGACCAGGATGTCGATGACCCTCAATGTGCATATTGCAAGCGAGAGAGACAGGAAGAATCTTTGCTTTGGGAACTCCGTCTTCGAAATTCTCTTCCCCCGAAAGCCACGGAAGGTATGATCAACTACAGCACAGCTTCTATAGGGCTAACGAAGACTTCTGTATGCTGGTTGTGCTCCCCAGACGATTTTCTTTTCATATTTGGACAATAAAGACCCCTATGACGTCTGACCCTAATGTTTACCCGGGACCCGTTATTGTGACCTCACTGCTTATTAAGAAAACAAGGCTGGGCGTCGACTGCACACAGCTCCTGGGTGTCCGTGTCAGGAACGGGGTCTCCGTCAGGCTTTGGTGCTGACGGATCGGCCGAGGAGGAATTCCTCAGCACGCCCACCACTGCCTTGGTGGCCCTCGGCTGCTCCTCTGCATCAGGGTCAATTTTTTAAAAAAATGATCATTACTTTGGCCCAAAGCCCAGCGACAAATATGGCTTTTGTCCAAGAATGGGCCACAGGCCCGGGTCTGTGACTCTTCACCCCAGATGCTGTAACTTGATAAAAGAGGACCTGGTGGGCACAACAGAACTTGATTTCAGACCCAAGCTCTCCTTCCGTGGGGCCTGAAAATGACACCCCAAGGGAAGCTGTGGGAGCCCCCTCACGTGTCCCCGGGGAGGCCCCCCACAGACTCAGCGTGTCCGCACACAGACGGGGTTGGGCCTGGTTTCCCAGGGAGGAGAACACGGGGACAATCCCACCCAAGCCCACTCCACCACCGTGGTCCCCTCATCGGGAGTGCCAATGGGGAGGCGGAGATGGTGGCTTCGTGCCTGTGGGCCCCAGGGGCTGAGCCTCAGCTCACCTTCTTCTCAGCTGCGTGCTCTTGGGTAAGTCATTCGGGCTCCTGCAGGATCAGGGCCCCGGCCGGGCCCGTGGTGGACACACGGGGGTTGGCACGTTGCCCAGCGCCATCTCCGACGCACAAGAAATGAGGACGAGTGCAAGCCTCCCTCCTGGCGTTCATTTCTAGCCAGGCCTTTGTTCGTGTGCTCATGTTGTCCATCCTCTGCTGTGTCTGATTTGTGTGCCTTACTAGACCGTGTGGACCTCCTCTGAGAGCCCCTCCAGGTGTGCCCCCCCCCGCCGTCACAGGAGACCCAGCTGCCTCCTAGACTTGGGGGCGGGGAGCGGACATCGAAGGCTGTCAGGGTGGCCCCGGGGAGCACCCCAGTGTCAGAGTTGTCTTGTGGGTGTGGGTGCTCATGTCCAGAGTGAGATGAGTCTGATGGTCGGGACTCTCCCGGAGTCCATGGGGAGGCCACCCTGCCCTGGCCCGGGGTGGGCAAAGCAGATTTGGGGTATTGGGTGCTTAGGCTCCGGGCCTAAGTCTCATTTCATTTCTTCTTTCTGAGTAAAGACAAGGGGATCCCAAGGGGAGCTCCCAGCTGCCATGTTTCTGCTAAGTGTCCCCATGGGATGGCCTATCTGCCTCTTCCAGGACCTTCCATGATGCTCAGAGAAGGGCAAGATTAGCTCCATTATGCTACCTGGCTAAGGATCTCAGTGGGCCACAGAAGTTTGAGCAGACAGAAGAAGGGCACATTTTGTCAGAAGTGACTGTCAGCAGCTATGGGGCACACCGGGGCTGACTGGACTTCAGGGGCCAAAGACAAGGATGCCATCTTGCTGGCTTATAGGATTGGAGCCCAAGAGCTTTTTATCCAGACCCTATACTTTCAGTCTTCTCCCAAAGGTGACTTCTGTCTCCAGCCTTGATCAGATATGGGCTTCCGATCTTGGAAGATGCTAGATCCTTCCCTCTCACCCTTTTCTTCCTCCTACCACCCATTTGGAAATAGGCCAACACAGACCTCCAGGCCCAGGGAGGGCTGTCTGGAGCTGTGGGCTGAGGAACCCCACAGATCCCACCCACCCCATTCGAGTCTTCTTGGTCACTCATGTCTCAGATTGGGACCAAAGTTTGAAAGTGGGACTATGAGGGGACACTGAGACCAGTGGAGAGCTTTGGGGACTCAAGCAGGGCAGTACACGTCCTCAGGTGGGGAGTAGGGAGGGCCTGAGCTGACACTGGATCTGCGTAGTGGGAAAAGGCCACCGGATCTCAGATCAGTCCCGAGTACTGCCTTTCCCACTCAGGTCACTGTCCAGTGTCCCCAGCGTATCAAGGGACTGTGGGTAAGAATCCCCATGGGCTAAGGGAGGTAGCTCTGGTAACCCATCACTCTACCAGTCAGGGACTGAGCTAGTCTTACCAGCTTCTGTCCAGAATGGGTCTACTCAGTGACTTTGGTTTGCACACTACTTCTGGTAAGCCACAGGGATGTTTGGGACTCAGTTCAATGGTATTGCCTACCCCCAGTGGCCAGAACCTAATGTCAGTTTTTGCTCTTTCCTCTTTCCCTTGTCCCACTTGTTAGTCATGTCCTCATCATGCCCCTCGTCATGGAATAGCTCCTTCCCCCTTACTGCCCCCACCCTCTTCCTGATCTAACCCTCATGGCCTCCCCGCCAGACTTGTTAACAACCTCTTATGAGGCCCTAGTCTCAAGCTCCTTTTTCCAGGCTGCTGCTGGTTCTTCACTTCTCCTCTTCCTCCTCCTTCTCTTCCTCCTCCTCCTCCTCCTCCTTCTTTAAAGATTTTGTGTATTTATTTGACAGAGAGAGAGAGAGCGAGACAGTGAGAGAGGGAATACAAGCAGGGGTAGTGGGAGAGGGGGAGAAGCACGTTTCCTGCTGAGCAGGGAGCCCAATGCAAGGCTCAATCCCAGGACCCTGGGATCGTGACCTGAGCTGAAGGCAGAGGCTTAATGACTGAGCCACTCAGGTGCCCCTGGTTCTTCACTTCTCAGCATGAGGTTGTGCTGCCTCTTCTAGGAAGCTCTCACACTTCTCGGTCTGGGTCTGATGTGCTGGGTCTTGCTTCCTCAGCACTTTGTCCTTGCCTTTTTTTGTAAGGGGGGAGGGGCAGAGGGGGAGGGAGAGGGAGAGAGAGAGAGAGAGAGACTCTTAAGAAGGCCCCATGCCCAGCGTAGAGCCCGACATGAGGCTGGACACGGGGCTTGATCTCACGATCCTGAGATCATGACCCGAGCTGAAATCAAGAGTCAGACGTTTAACCAACTGAGCCACCCAGGCACCCATGTCCTTACTTTTATGTGCAAGAGAAATAAAGAAGCAAAGAGTAGAGTCCCTCCCTGATTGCTCCCACAATGATCACTTCTGTCACCTACATTAGCGGGTTTTCCCTTACCTCTGAATCATTTCAGCAGCACATCAACCTGGGTCGAAAACTTGGTCTTTAAAAATATGTATATGAAGTTTATTTCCTACCCCCAGGGCCTTTGCACTGGCTCCATTCTTTCCAGGATGGTCTTTTTGTAGGTCTTCTAAAGCTGCATCTTGACCCCACATCTCTCTTCAGCTACCATCCTACTTCTCTGCTCCTCCTTAAAGGGGTATTTTCAGAAGTGGTGTGGCTAATATTCAACTCTTGATTCTTGCTCCATTGTAAGCATCCCCCACAAGCCTGCTCCATCACAGACAGGGTTGCCATCTCACCATGGGCACCCCATTCATCCTGTTATTTGAGCCCTTCACTGAAGAGTTTATACTGTTGCCTGGTCCATTTCCCACACAGTCCCCATGGTGATGGCTTCCACATTGTGTTTCTGCTCAGAAACACCAGTAGCGGGCGCCTGGGTGGCTCAGTGGGTTAAAGCCTCTGCTTTCATCTCAGGTCATGATCTCAGCGTCCTGGGATCGAGGCCCGCATCGGGCTCTCTGCTCAGCGGGGAGCCTGCTTCCTCCTTTCCCTGTCTCTCTGCCTACTTGTAATCTCTCTCTCTGTGTCAAATAAATAAATAAAATCTTTGGCGGAAAAAAAAAAAAAGAAACACCAGTAGCTTTCCATTTCATCTGGAATAAAATCCAGGCCCAAGCCATGGCCCATATGGCCCTCACCACCTCCTGCTCTGCCCACATTTGCTCCATTTCAGCTATACTGACCTTGAGATTTCTGCAACATGAAGCTTGTTTCCTGCCCCAGGACCTTTGTATCGATTCCATCCCTTCCTGGATGGCCTTCCCTCAGTTCTTCTCAGAGTGCCTCTCTTACATCACTTAAGCATGTTCCCTTAGAAAAGCCTTATATCACCATCCCGATTTGCCATCTCCCCTGAACTGCCCATTCATATTCCCTGACCACAGCAAGCTTTAGTTTTATTCGGATGACTTCTCAGGATCTGAAATGATTTAGATTTATTTACTCACTTGTTTGTTGTCTGTCTCTCCTTCTGGGAAAGTAAACTTCCCAGTCAGGGGCCTCATCTGCAGTACACATCACCTAACCCCCAAGCTTGGCCACTGACAGGTGCTTGCTGGTTTTCGTCTCTGAGTGAGGGAGCTGAACACCTGGGGCTTCAGGTGCACACGTGTTTCTTCCTGCTTCACGGCATGGCCCACCATCGACTATCTGCCTCTAGAACTTGGGACTACGGTAACCAGGAAGTGTTTGGAAGTAATATAATTCCAGTAAAAATAACATTATGCACAGAGACAATAAAAGAGAATCTCTAAACTTCTGTTTTTTCTACATCCTTACATTTTCCTTGCATGCTTTTTTAAACCACTGGTTTGCACACTAGCTTTAGATCTAAATCACATTCAGGAAACCATCTAGCAAGTGCTTGATGAGACCTGTGAGCAGGAAACCATGGCAGAAACATGGAGGGAGCTCAGCAGTGGCTACGGGGCAGCCCTCCCATGAGGACCTTCTCACTCTGATACCCCCGGATGTCCGGTGAGCTCTGAGCTTGGGGAGGTCAGGACTCCTAGCCATGACCCAAGTGTCCACAGGGCCCGAGCCCCACACGGTCCATAACTCTTTATGCAATTGACATTGACTTAACTAAATATCAAGCATATCAAGCATATCAAGCATAAATATCTACTAAATGGCTCTCATGGTGACAGCCACTTGAAAAGCTTTGGCATCCAAGGCATTTGTGGATTTGGGGGTAGGGAAGAAAATTTAATGTTTTCATGTAATCAAAAAACAATGGATGGGTGCCCCTAAAATATGTACTGGGAACTGAATAATTTTTTTCCCTGATGAACTAAAAAGAATGTGATACTAGGGAAACTGTTGCTTATCAGCTGTGTGGCTTTGGATGGCCTGGAATATTCAAATACCTTATTTATTTAATTAGTTATTTTACAAGATTATTTACTTCTCAATCAATGAGGCAATGAGGTATTGAGATTGTGGTGTTGGGAGAAATGCATACGATGGTGAGACGGGGGCAGGAAGAACCGGGGGAGGGCTTCAGGCTTCCACCTAGGCCCTCAGCAGCTGCACTGGCCCCTGTGTGAAGGCAGGCAGGGGTGCGTGGTGGTGTGCTGGGGCTCGTGAGCAGCTGGGCTGCACCCTGCCTGGCGTCTGAGACTGTCCTGTAGTCCGATCTGTGGGTTCTTGAGAGTCTCCTCCACCCCAACACTCACACGTAGCACCCAAGGGGTGCAGACTGTCGGATGACTCTCAGGCATCACTAGATAGCCACCCCCGCCCCCCACCCACCACAGGCTGGTTCAGGGTGCTAGGTGCAGCCCTTGGATGGAACTTTCCTGCAGGGCTTGGATTCCTGCCTCATGGGTGGTCTAATAAATTGTGATAAATTGTCCCCTGGCTGCTATTTGAGCCAACTGCACCTACTTCCATCTGATGTTTCTGGCAGAGGAATTCTTGAGACCTCTGGACATCATTAGTCCTCAGAATGGGAACTGCTAAGCCCAAATATGGGTTGTTACTTGGATCCATGAGCTTGTTGCTGAGGCCCTGGGACCCCCACCCAGGTGGCCCAGATGCAGGGAGCTTGGAAAACACCATGCCTGGTGGGAAGCTATAGCTGGGCTCTCTGCTGCTCCCCTGATAGATGGGGATATGATAGCAATTATTTCAAGCCTGCTGCGTGAGGAGAGCTATGGCAGCAGATTTTGGATATAGGCAGGCTGGCTTTAGGTCTCATGTTTTCCAAAAATCTGTGGCCTTGGCAAGACTTCCCTGAGCTTCGGTCTCCTCCTCGATCACATGGGGACAGAGTACAAGTCATAGGGAGGGCCTGAGGACTCACTGAGCATGCTACCAGATAAAAATCGATCCTCAGTAAATCAGAGCTAACATGATGGGTTACTGTGGACATCAGAGGCACAGAAAATAGAACAGGAACATTTGTGAATTTGAGTTTAACAAATGAAAACCAAACAAATGAGAACAACAACAAACAGTCCCTTTTTTACTTACCAAACGTCAGCCAGCCCATGTTTTTCCTTTTGCAGCCATGTGTCCCAGGCCCCTTACTGAGACATTTACCATCCTGGAGGCGTGTGTTGTCTTATTTACTGAGGATTTGCTATGTGCTTGGCACTGTACTGAGCACTGTATGGGCTGTCTCTACTCCTTCAATGCCCTGGAGTTCTGGCAATCTTGGGCCTTTCAATTATATGACCAGGGGAGGGAATTAGACTTCCGTAAGCCTCAATTTCATCTTCTGTGAAAGAGATGTAATGATTGCCTGCTGTGAGAATTCGAATAGTATTGTATATGCAGCACAGTCTGCATAGTGCTGGGCACAGGCTAGCCCTCAAGGGACAGAAGAGACGAATTGGGGATATCCTGTTATAAGCTACCTTCACTACACACGAAGTAGTATAACATTGTAGGAATGTGGATTTAGATTATATAAGATGAGTATTGTAACCTCTGGGGCAGTCATAAAAAGAAATTTTAAAAAGTAGCATTAATGATATGCTAAGAAAAGATTTTAAATAGAATCATATGAAACACACAATTAAAAACAGAGGGGATAGAAATATAGGGGAAAAAAGAACGAAAACACAAATGCAAGGAATAAAAAAGTCAAAAATTAGGTAGATAAGAACCCAACTATAAATAATCACTTTAAATATCAGTGATCTAAACATACTAATTAAAATACAAAGATTATTAGAATGGATTAAAAAAATAAGACCAAATAATGTTGTCTACAGAAAACCCACTTAAAATACAAAGATTCAGACCAGCTGAAAGCAAAGGGATGGAGAAAAAAATACACTATCGTAATATTAACCAGAAAAAAGGTGGAGTAGCTCTATCAATTTCAGACAAAAGCAAATTCAAAACAAGGAAGATTATAGGAATAAAAAGGAGAATTTAAATTTTCCAAGAAGACATAAAAATTCCTAAATGTTCATGCATCTTAAAGGAGAACATCAAAATACATAAGGCAAAAATGGATGAAACTAAAAGGAGAAATAGACAAACTCACTATTACAGTTTGAGACCTCAACACTATTCTGTCATTACTTGATAGATTAAGTAGGCAGAAAATGAGGAAGACTAAAATAAATAAGATGACCTGAATAGCACTATGAATCAACTTGATCTAATTGACAGGTTTAGAATATTCCATCCAACAACAGCAGAATATATAGTCTTTTCAAGCTTACATATAATATTCATTAACACAGACAGACAAATGCTAGCCATAACAAACACCTTAAAAATTGTTTAAAAATAAAACTCATACAAAATATGTTCTTATACCATAGTGGTCTTAAACTGGAAATCAGTAACAGAGATAGCTTGAAAATTCCCAACTGTTGGAAATTAAACAGCATACTTCTAAACAACACATTAGTGAAATAAGAAGTCTCAAAAATTAAAAATATGTTTTGAACTAAATAAAAATTAAAATAAAAATTTTGAGGATGCAGGTAAAGTGGTTCTTAGAGGAAAACCTGTAGCATTAAAATGCATATACTTGTAAAGAAGAAAGATCTAAAATCAATAACCTAAGCTACAACTTTGGTAAACTGGGGAAACAGAGCAAATTATGGCTACAGCAAGAGGAAAAAAGAGCATATTACAAATTAGAATAACTATTAATGAAATCGAAAAGAGGAAAAAATAAAATCGACAAAGTCAAATCTGGTTCACTGAAAATATCAAGAAAATTGATAAGCCTTTAGCCAAACTAACCAAGAAATAAATAGAGAAGTTGCAAATTACCAATATCAGAAATTAAAGAGAGGCCCTCACTACTGATCCCATGGACGTTAAATAAACAAGAAGAATACCATAAATAACACTTGTCTCCAAATCTAATAACTTTGATGAAATGGATGATTACCTGAGAGGCACAAACTACCAAAACTCACTCAAAGAGAAATAGATAACCTGAGTAGATAATATATTAAATAAATTGAATTGACAATTAAAACTCAGTCTACGGCCATACCACCCTGAACGCACCCGATCTCGTCTGATCTCAGAAGCTAAGCAGGGTCGGGCCTGGTTAGTACTTGGATGGGAGACAATTAAAACTCAGAAAAAAGAAAAGAAAGAAGAGAAAAAAAGAGAAAGAAAGGACCAGGCCCACATGGTTTCACTGGTGAATTCTACTAAAATTTAAGGAAGAAATACTATCAATGTCCCACAATTTCTTTTAGAAATTAGAAGCAGAGGGAATACGTCTTAACCCATTTTTGAAGCTAGCATTACCCTAATACCTAATACCAAAACCAGAGAAAAATATTACAAGTAAATTACAGACAAATATTTCTAAATAGCATAGCTATAAACATTCTTAAAAATATATTAGAAAATTGATGAAGCAATGTATAAGATGAAAAATGCATCGCAACTAAGTGGCATTCCATTCAACAAAGCAAGGCTTATTTAATATTCATCCACCAATAGAATTCATCCTATTAACAGGTTATAATAAGAAAAACATGTAAGCATATCAGTTGATGCAGAAAAGCATGTGACAAAATTCAATACCCATTTATGATAAAAAAAATACTCTTGGGAAACTAGGAACAGAAGGAACTTAGAGGGCATATATGAAAAACCTGCATCTAATACCATACTTAAATATTGAGAACCCGATGTTTTCTCCCTAAGATTGGAAACAAGGGAAAATATTTCAACATTCCTATTCAATATCACACGAGAAATTCCAGCTAGTGCAGTAAGACAAGGGAAATAAGTATATTGTATACAGATTTGGAAAGTAGTAATAAAACTGTCCTTATTCATACATGGTGAGATTGTATAGGTAGAAATCACTGAAGAATCTCTGAAAACAAAATGAAAAAAGACCTTGGTATGAATAAGTATAAGAATAATAAGCAAAATACAAGATCAATATACAAAACTCAATTTTTTCCCTATGCACCAGCAGTGAACAATTGGAATTTGAAATAAAACAAAAATATTCTTTACAATAACATAAAAAATGAAGTATTTAGTTAAGATTCTAGCAAATATGTACAGAATCTGTATGTGGAATACTACAAAACTTTTATGAAGGAAATAAAAAGAGATCTGAATAAATGAGGATTAGTCCATGTTCATGAATGGGGATACTCAACATTGTTAAGATTCAATTCCTCCTTACTTGATCTTTAGATTCAACAGAATCTGAACACAAATTCCAGCAATCTATTGGTAGGTATCAACGGACTAATGCTAAAATTTATATAGAAAGACAAAGGATTCAGGCTAGTCAATAAATTATATATTTTTTAAAGATGTATTTATTTTACAGAGAGAGCATGCAGAAGTGGCTAGAAGGGAGAGGGAGAGAATCCTTAAGTAGGCTCCATGCTGAGTGTGGAGCCCGACAGGGGCCTAGATCCAACCACCCATGAAATCATGACCTGCGCCAAAACCAAGAGTTGGACGCTTAACCTACTAAGCAACCCAGGTGCCCCTAGTCAATACAACATTAAAGAAGAAAAAACTTGGAAGACTCAATGCTACCTTATTTCAAGCCTTACCATAAAGCTACAGCAACCAAGACAGCTGAGTATTGGCAAAATAATACACACATAGAGGAACCCGATAAAAGAGCCCGGAAACAGATCCAACAAACACAGTCAACTGATCTTTGACAAAAGCAAATCAGTGGAAAAGAGGGAGTCTTTTTCAACAAGTGAAGCTAGAACAATCAAATATTTGTGTGTAAAGAATGAACCTAGAGGGCGCCTGGGTGGCTCAGTGGGTTAAAGCCTCTGCCTTCAGCTCAGGTCATGATCTCAGGGTCCTGGGATGGAGGCCTGCATTGGGCTCCCTGCTCAGCAGGGAGCCTGCTCCCTCCTCTCTCTCTGCCTGCCTCTCAGCCTACTTGTGATCTCTCTCTCTGTCAAATAAATAAATAAAATCTTAAAAAAAAAAAGAAAGCCATGCTTAAAGAAAAAAAAAGAAGAATGAACTTAGACACTTACCTTATGCCTCGCATAAGAATGAATTCAACTGGATCATAGATCTTGTGTAACTTTTTATTGCTGCTGTAGCAAATTACCACAGACTTAGTGGCTTAACACACACAAATTTATTATCTTACAGTTCTGGATGTTAAACATCCAAAAGGAGACTTATTGGGATAAAATCAAGGTGTTGGCAAGGCTTCATTCCTTTCTAGAGGCTCTAGGGAAGAATTTTAGTTTTTCCATTTCCAGCTTTATAGGCTGCCCAAGTTCCTTGGCTCATGGCCCTCTTCTCTCTTCAAAGCCAACAATGGTTAGTCTCCTATCACATCATTCCGATCTGACTCTTCTGTTTCCTTCTTTCACTTATAAGAACCATTGTGATTGCCGTGGACCCATCCTGATAGCCTGATAATCCATAATAATTTCCCCATTGCAAGGTCCTTAACCTAACCACACCTACAAACTACCAAATTCCATGTCAGATAACATATTTAAGATCCTGGGATCTTTGAGAGATATGAGTTTATCTATCACAGTCTCCCTTCTTGCTCCAAAGCATCTCCATCCCACATGCAAAATACTGTGCTCCATGTCAAGGTCCCCACAGTCTTGATCGATTACAGACCTCAAGTACAAAATTTCATTTAAGTCTCATCAAACCATAACTACCAAACCTTCTCATCTAAATCACATACAGGGAAGGCTCTGGGTGCGATCCTTGTTTAGCTGTGATTTCTCTCTATTGTTGTCTGAAGTATTTTACTCCATTTTTAGGACATTCTGGGACAGGAAAAATGATAGAGTGGTTAAACAGATCAGTAAGTGCCAGAGTTTGGGGAAGTGGAAGGATTGAACAGGTGAAACATAGGGGAATTCTTAGGGTAACAAAACTACCCTTTTGGATACTATAATGATTGATGGGTATACAACACTATGCATTTATCAAAACCCATAGAACTTTACAGAATAAAAAGTGGACTTTAACGTATGCGAATTTTAAGAACTCAACTAGGAGGGCAGTGGATATCAGGATGGACTCTGCATTATGGCAAAGAAAATGTAACTAATGTAACTGTATTACAAATGTATTAGATAAATTTACTGAACAGGATAGAGAAAAGAGATGCTGACCTCACCAACTTTGGAAATGAATGTGGACTGTAAGACTAAAGACTAACTGTACACTACTCAATGCCACTGCTCTTTAAAATGATCCTAATATTCAACTGTCTTTTCTTTCAGTGGAAAATTTCTCAACAAAAGAAGTGCAAACAAGCGTGCCTTTTCAACAGGCCCTCCGTTTCCTCAAAGGGGGCCACCAAGGTCTGAGCTTCTGTCCTCTGTTTGGTCTGTGGCCTTCTGGAAACCAGCCACAGAAGAGCCTCTTCTTAGGCAGCCACGGTTGAGGGTCTGATCTTTGGTCAGCCTCTTGCTGTTGCCAGGGCCACAGAGGGGACCCAGATCCCACCACTGTCTGCCTTCCCACCAGGGCTATGGGATGCTAGGGGATGTACAAATTCTTTCCTGCTGTTCTAAAGCAACTCAAAATGCATGCCTTGCGTGTTGAGCCTAAAGCAAAAGCTGTGCGGCCTATAGCATGGATCAGCACACTAGGTACACGACGAGAGGGCAATTTGTCCAAGTCCTGAGGCCATTTTAACGAGCCACATCCTTGTGGAACCCTGTGGCCCAGACACACTGCACTGCCTCGGCGGATCACAGACATCACCAGCCCCCACTGGAGAAGGCTGGTGTTTGTCATCATGCTACTCTCAAGTTTTGACTTCACTTTGCCTGACCTTGGCATTTCTTACCGCTTAATGATGTGCCTTTTAAGGATTGAATCATGTTTAATTTTCAGCAGCTGCTTTATGAGGTTGTATTTTCAGACATTGTATAGGCTAATGTGTGATCATAAAAAATCACCTATAGAGCTTGTTAAATGGACAGGTATTCCTTGGTTCCCCCCCCCCTGTGGAGGGTATTTTAAAAAGCCTTCTTGGGCAACTTTGTGTTGGAGATCCTGGTATCTAGGAAATGATACAGAGACTGAAGGCAAATACGTTCTTTTCTAAGTTATAGTTTCCAAATGAAAAGAATTAGAAAAGGGGGCTGGGAATCTGAAACTAAATGTTGCAAAATATCACAAAGGAAGCTAAGAGATCAAATTCTCCAACCAGCTCTTCACAGAGACGGGAGCCCAGCTCACCAAGGTGGAGGGTCTGACCAAGGTGGAGGGTCTGACCGAGAACACTCAACTACAGAACGCCAGAGGCAAGCCCCTTGGCCTCGAGTTCACAACACTGAGTCTTAAAGACCTTCCTAGGCTGATAATTAATTCCACTGGAATTAAAGTAAGGGCCTCTCAATTCTTGAAGACACTTGGCAGTTTCTTGTGCTCTGTCATTTCCAAAGATGCCCAAAGGGCTTCAGAGTCAGCACACAGTTGCTTGGGGTGACTTGCTCTCTCTTCCTTCCCCAAGTGCTCCTTTGCCTCAAACCCTCATGCTCCCCCATCTCACCCACTGGGTGGCCTTCTGGGTCCTTCGCGAGCTCAGTTCCAGCCTCCCTCTCAGACCTTCACCTCTGCAGAGCTTGCCCATTACCTGGGTGGAGCCTGGATACCTATCTGACAAATCAGGAAGGAATAAGGAGTGGGACTCTGTTGGGGTCCAGGACAGTCACCTTTGGTCTCTTGGGGAACCCTGCTTTCCAAACAGTCCACCACATTCTCTTGGACTGTAGAGCTCACCCCTGGCATCAGGGAGAGGGATGCTGAGCTTCCCCCTGGGGCTGATTTATCACAAGGACTCCCTACCCTACCGAGGGCCGCTGATTCCTCTCTCCACCCCCACCATCATCTTAATGACGGAAAAAGGAGGCACCTTTTATTGAATAGTTAATGTTACTCACTGGATTGGTCAGTTCGTATACAGTATTTCCAATTTTCACAACATCCCATGTAAAGGCTGAGACAATGAAGGTCGGAGAGCCTATAGGAGATGGAGCCAGGACTGGATGGGGAGATGCCAGCTTGGGCTCCTTCCACTGCATTGAGGTCCCACCCTCTCGGCAAATTGTAAAGAACATCGTTCAACTCCCACACATGCTGTCTTGGCGCATTTCTGGTTCTATGCTCTTTAGGAATTTTTCTCTTCAAACAGCTACTCTTGATGACATTTCAAAGTCTTATGATTGCTCAACACCCAGACCATAAGGACTGAGGAAGAACCGTGCATGTGCCTCTCAATTACATCATAATTTTATGGGTCCCTTGGGGCAAGAGAATGGTGGAAGGGGTTAGAGCTTCGGGGACACACAAACCCCATCAGTCTATTGTGGCAGGATATTGGAAAGGCCAGATGGCCTCAGAACACTAACCATGACAACCAGCCTTATTCTGAGCCTGAGTGTCAGGTTGTGTTCTAGATGCTTTACATGTGTAATCTCATTGACTTGTCATGGCGGCCCCATTGTTAGGATCCCCATTCCCAAGCAGGGAAATGAAGCTTAGGAAGGTTTAAAAATGCCCCTAGGTTAACAGAGCTGCTGAGTATCAGAGCCAAGATTCCAATGTGGGCCAATTTGACCTCAAAGCCTGTGCCCCTGATCTCCGTAACACACTCCAGCAACTTTGCTTGAAGAGCTCTTTACAGTGAGTATTTCTTGAACTCCTACTCTGGATGGGTTCTGTGAGGCCTTGGAGATACAAAGATGAGTAAAACATCGATGATGCCTTCTGTGCTTCCTCTTGGGGGATGGATCAGACACACACGACGACCATGAATGAGCCTGAAACCCACCGGTGCAGGTTAGACTCAACATACTATGGAAGGTGAGGGACTGGCAGGATGAATTCTGTCCCCAAGGATGATAGATAGGCAGAGGAGTGGCATTCAATAGGGAAGGATGCACCCAGGGCAGGGGTGGACACCATGCTTTCCCTCCCTGCACATCGGGCAGACACAACCAGGCACAAGACACCACGTATCCTGAAGGAGCAGTCCCTGGCATGGGCTCTAGGAGCAAGGTGAGCAAAAGGAGAGAATGACCACCTGCTGTGTGTAAGTGTGTGTGTGTGTGTGTGTGTGTGTGTGTGTGTGTGTGTGCTCACACATACACACACGTACATACACTGGGGGTTAGGCAGAATTGTGAGTGATGGAGCGAGAGGTGTGAGTCAGACTTGGACCATTCAAATGTTGCCCAAATTCAATGTTGGCATTTTATCTCACAGACAATAGAGAGTTCTGTTTTAAAAAGTGGAGAACTAAAAAAAAAAAAAAAAAAAAAAAAAAAAAAAAAAAAAAAAAAAGCGGAGAACCAACAGCTTCACTGCCAAGGCTCTATCTTCACATTTGAAAGATAGGCGTGCCAAATCATTGTCCTGCCGCCCCTCCCCCTTCTTGTTTTCCCTTCCCAGGAATCTTCTTACTTTACTTCCTAAGGGCCCTAAGCCAGCACTGCCCTTAGGCTTGACCAGCTCTCCTTCCTCATCAACTCCTTTTCTCTGGGTCTCTGCAACTGTTCAGTACCTTGTCATTTCCTAGCTGAGCAATTGTAAGTCTCCTCTAACTGGTCTCTGGTGTAGGCAGCATTGTGTCCCTCAGGTTGAAATGTGTGCATGCGTGTGTGTGTGTGTACACTCAAATCCTAGCGCCTGACACCTGTGAATGTGACCTCATTTGGAAATAGTCTTGGCAGATAGAATCAGGTTAAGGTGCAGTCATGTGGGAGCAGGGCAGACCCTGAAGCAATATGGCTGCCGTCCTTGTGGGAAGAGGAGACACAGCTCAGGGGAGTACCGTGGGTGATGTGCCCGCAAGCCAGGGAACACCAGTGATTGCCACTGCTGGCAACACCAGAAGCTGAGGGGAAGGTAGGGCACAGATGTCGCCCTGGAGCTGTCACAGGGAGTTTGGCCGTACAAGCACCTTGATGTTGGACTTCTAGGCTCCATAACCATGAGAGAATAAATTTCTGTTGTTTTAAGCCCCTCCACCCCGACCTTTGTTGTGATTTGTCACAATAGTGTTAGGACATTAATATTGTCTCCTTGCCTCTGCGTTGGCTTGCCACTCTCTCTCCATCTTCCATGTAGGTATCAGAGTGATCTTTCTGAACTGTAAATTTGTTGCTTTTGTCATTTTCTCATTGAAGAATGTCAGTGGCTCCCTGTTCATTGTCGACCTCAGCATAAAATCCAAACTTTCTACCCCACATCCTCATTTCTAATATGTGCACCAAAGGTACTGCAGGAAATTTGGGGTTCTTCCTCTGTGATTGAAATGCCTGCTTCTCATTTTTTCTGTCTGTTGACTCCCTATCCTTAGTTCAGCGGCAGAGTGGCCTGGGCTAGGCTAAGTCTCCTGTACTGTCCCCTCCCTGGGCATCCCTCTGTGATAGCACCCAGTGTCCCTGTCACTAAGAGCGAACAACTTCCCTGGAGATACGACAGAGTATCTCATGTCTCTATCCTCGGAACCTATCATTGGAATATAGTAAGTGAAGAATGATTATTTGTTGGCTGAGTGAATAAATAACCAAATGAATAACAGAATAATTATTCAGGGAATGTCAAGGTTTCTCTTGCTTATGAATATGCAGAGTTCAGAAAAGCATTAAAGGGTTGGTTCCATTAACTATCTGTGTGACGCAGGGAAAGTTACTGAACCTCTCTGAATTTCATTAATAAGTAAAGACGAGGTCGTCTATACATCACAACATACCAGATCAATTAAGTGAGATGGGATAAGGGAACCACAGGCTGGTGCTTCTCTTTCCCAGCCAGACTTCTGTGTCCACAACCTAAGTGTGGATTAACATAGTCCAAGTCTGAAATCTCATTAAACACTGAACAGAGATTGCCTTTTTTTTTTTCTTGTTGGTCTCTGCGAAAACACGCAAAAGCATGAACTCGGCAGTGGAAACTGCCCTAATTATTTGTGCAGAACAATAGCAGAAGCCATGAGGAGGTCCATTTAAACACAGGAGGGGCAATTAATCACAGCCCATTGGAATATTGCTTTTGGTCTTGAACTCAATCCGCCTTCCATGCAGGAAATGAAATGCAGTAATTATCACAGTCACTTGAGACTCCAGAGTCCTGGCTTCAATTCCCAAATCCTTCATCATTTCATTTTGGCTGTGTCTATGTGACGCCAAAACATCTGGCTAAAAAGTGAAAACTGCCATCAATTTCTCCACTGATAACTCACTGAATATTCTACCTTTCCTTTTTTTTATTGTGGTAAAATACACGTAACATGCAATTTGCCATTTAACCATGTTTAAGTGTACATTTCAGTGGCGTGAAGTCCATTCACATTGTGCAACTTCAACCACCACCCGGCTCCAGAACTTTTTCAAACTGCAACTCTGTACCCAAAATACAATAACTCTCCACTCCTCCCTCTCTCTAGCCCCAGGCAGCCACCCTGTTGCTCTCTGTTTCTATCAGTTTGGCTGCTTTAGTTACTTCATGTAAGTGCAATCTTACAACATTTGTCTTTTTGTGTCTGGCTTATTTCACTTACTGCGCTGTCCTGAAGTCTCACCCCCGTTGTAGCATGGATCGCAAGTTCCTTCCTTTCTGAGGCTGAATAATATTCCATTGTATGTATGTGTGTATATGCATATGTACATACACAAATGTATACACATCTTCAATGGCAGCTGTGCCATTTTACCTTCCACTCTATTCCCAGCACAAAGCTTCCAATTTCTCCACAACCTCACTAACACTTCTATTTTTCCTTTTTTTTTTAATAACAGCCATCCTGATGGGTCTAGATGTCATTTTTCCTTTTTTTGCATTTTTTTCTTTTTACAAGAATTCATGCGTCTATGTAATTCATTCATTCACTCATTCTCTCAATTCCCTCACCTATCATAAATAGAAGAGGTCTGACTGACCGTCTTGCCCAACCTTCGTTTAGTGCTCTGAGTGTGCTAAGTAATCTTGGATTTTCACTTTTTGACCAGGTTGCCCTGAACGTTTTCTGCAGCCCCCTCGGGCATTTGCAGGACACAGAAAATAAGGAACTGAGTCGGAGGAGACAGTAACCGGTGAGGAGCAGGGATGGAGGGGACTGTTCCCGCGCTGATCTGATAGGATGAAGAGAGGTCAGTGCCCCGGGTCTATGAGTCAGGCACTGGCTTTGCCTACACCTCTGGCACTTTCTATCTCTCAGAGGACCACGTCACTGAGAGGACTCTGGGCTTCTTGAGGAAATAGACGGCCACTTACCTGATTATCTGTGTATCCTCACAGTCAAGACCAACTCATAGTAAATGTTCAACAATTTTCCTTGGAAATATCAAGGCATTTCATCAAATTAAGTGGATTAGTGAGTAATTAATACTCCTACACAAGCAGAGAGGCTGTAAGAAAAACAAACTAGATTTCTTGTCAAAATAATTCCATATGCAGAAGATTTTACAAAACTTGGCTCTGTGCAATTTTCCTTCATCTGATTGTATTGATAGGCGCGTACTTGGTCTCTGAAGTACTGAACATGTCCCTAAGGCTGTTACACACATTGATTTGAATCTGAACACTTAATTGCTGGTCTCTGCCCGGAGACGTGGCTCCAGAGGCTGGACACGCCGGCTGCCCCAGAGCTGCCTGTCAGTGATGGATTGAGGGGTTTGCTGGCCCAGCCCGCCAGGGGCCAGTGACTTCCGACAGAAAACGTGCCTGGTGGGAAGGAATGTTGAAGTCGCCAAACTCCTCAGTCTTGCCTATGTTTTGTGTTTGGGCCCATCTGTGTTTACTTCTGAGGAGGTCCCAGAGACAAAAAGGCCGAGCTTATCTTCGAGTGACATGAGCATGGCCGTCAGCTTTCTATTTTTCATCCTTTCTCACCAAGAACAGAGGCTCTGGGGTGACAGTGGCCAATTCTTGACCCTCCACCAGCACCCAGACTGAGCTGTGACCTGCCATGCCGGGGGACAACTGTCCATGTGTCTTTCCCATTTCTTGTGAGCAGACACACTGGCGGCCTTTGTCCCAGAATCTCTCCAAGAATGTTTACGTAGACAACAGTCTGGGAAGACAGAGGTAGTGTCCCCTCCAAAGCAAAGGGCAGGCTTGCTTAACTGTCTAGTGCATCGAAGATAATGTCTCCTCCTGGGGCAGAGGCCAGATAAGGGTGCTAACCGCGTGTTATGAATGATTCCGATGTCCTGCGTGCGCGGCTTCTCAGCTGTGATGGAGGCTCACTCCACGTGCAGGATCTACATGGACCCCTTGGCATCTTCCCTGTGGGATTTGGGGGGCAAGGGGATTTGACGGAGCTACGTTGATGCCCATCCTGCCTGCTGTGTGGTGAGTGATGAGGTCCTTTGTTTCTGACTCGGGAGCGTCATGTCTTTTGCCGTCATCCTTGAAACTGTGGCAGACTAACGTGGTACTTTGTAAGCGGAGGAAAATCTCAAACCCTGGGTTTTCGATGTTCATCACCTTCCTTGGATATCAACCCATTAAGTTTTGTTCCTCTCCTCAGGAACCCCCTCTTTGCCCCAGCCTGGCTTCCCTTGGTCACCCCCCACACAGCTTGTTCTCCATCCATACCCATTATTCCATTGAATGTTAACTTCCGAACCAGCCTACAAATGTACACATTAGGCCAGGTCACAAAGGGAGACAGAAGGGAAGAGAAAGTTATTCTCAGGATCTAACAGATCCTACAGGCTCTTTTGAAAACGTTGGTAGTGGGAATAATATTTTCATTTCTCCCCATAAATCTCACTGTCTGGTCATCTTCTACCTCCAAAGCTGTACCATTGAAGCATGTTATCCAAGGGAAATTTATTTATTTATTTTAAAGATTTTATTTCTTTATTTTGAGAGAGAGAGAGAGCACACGAGAGCATGTGAGAGTGGGAGGAGGGTTTGGGGGGAGGATCTCAAGCAGACTCCCTGCTGAGCACGGAGCCCTACATTGGGCTGGATCTCATGACCCTGAGATCACGACCTGAGCTGAAATCAAGAGTTGGACACTCAACTAACTGAGCCACCCAGGTGCCCCTCCCAGGGAAATTGAGAATTGGTATTTCTAGGATGTATAAGTCCTTGATCAATGTTGAGTCTCAAAGATGACTTCATCAAGTCTTAAGGGATTAATAGGCTTGAGACCCAGGTGTGGGCTAGAGGATTGCTAACTGAGGGGTATGAGGAAGGGGCAAAGATGCAGCCTGGGCTTGGCTTGGCAAGTTGCACATCGTGGTGGCTGGCTGCATCCTCTGAGAACCAGCTACATTTGCTTATTCTCACACAGGCACTCTGTGGACCAGCAGAGACAAAGCCAGGCTTTTCGGATAAAGGAAGTTGGGATTTCGAAAGTCCCAAGCTTCCCATTTTAGACACAAAGAGGGAGACTTTCCATGACTCTGATCATAGAGTTTTATTGTAAGTCATAGTGAAAAGGGAGAACTCCAGACATATAAGGAGGGAGGTCTCTAACGTGACTGAAAGAGACCCGCCTCTCCTGGGCCAGAAGTTGTTAATAGGAAGGAACAAGACAGAGGAAGGATGAGGAAACCAGACCTGAGGTGCCACAGCCCAACATCTACAAGGCTGGCTCTTGAGTCAGAGAATACTCAGGACAAAGAGACCAGTTAGGAGCCTTATTGCAATGGGGAGCTAGCTGTTTAATGTTCTGAGGCACTCCCATATCCACCTGGGTGTTTCTAAAGCCTTCTCTGATTGGCCACCCCAGACTTCATGTTGTTTTGCAAACCCACCAAGCATGCTCTTGCCTCAGGACATTTGCACTTGCTGTTCTCTTTGCCTGAAAGTTTCTTCCAGCAGATAGTCTCTTGAGTCATCCCTAATGAAGTCTAGATCTCAGTTCAAATCTTTTTCAAATACCACCTTATCAGAGAGGGCTTCCCTGATCACTGCATTTAAGATAGCTCCCGCTTCCCCTAGTGGTCCTGGTCAACCGACCCCGACATACATCTCTCAACAGCATGTGTCACCCTCTGACACACTGTGTATTTCATTTGATTGCTCACTGCTTCCCTCTGGACTGGGGACTTTGTTTCATTTGCCACTCAATTGCCAGCACCCACAGCAGTACATGGCATAGAAGTGATCACTGGATAGATGTTTGTTGAATGAATAAATGAGTGAATGAGGTTTGAGGCTCTTGAGAGAAGCCCCACCTTGGCTTGAGAACAGGTACTGTTCAGGCGGGGGATGACTGGCAGCTATCTAGATGGTCAGCCCCAGCAGTCTTCCTGACTCCCCGCAATGCAGGCCAGGCACGTGTGGGGTCCTGGAGCTCCTGCTTGCCGCAAAAGAGCATGTGAAGTTCCATGGGGACTAGCAACAGCCTAGTATCGGGAGGAGAGAGGCACTGAGGACGACTCACCGCAGACCAAACAGGACAGACCCCACACTGGAATCCCGCGGTGGCCACCAACAGAGCAGACAGCGCTTGGACCCTCCGTGGGCTGCTGCTTCCCTAGTTCCAGGTCTCACGCTCACACCTGGATCGTCACCATTTGGAGAAAGAGGGAGGGAGTGACTACCCAAGTGGGCTTGGAACTGACAAGTGACAATTTAAAGCAGAAATGCACTGACAGGCTGTTTAACTGGAAAACCCAGTCTTCGCTTGCTCCCTATCTCTACTCACTGTGTGCGGGGATTCAGGTAGAGGATGAAAACAGGTATAGGATAATTTAAACAAAAAAGCAACATTTTCTATGCACATTGGAGTGTATCACATTAAATTTGGGGTGGTCGTTACCCTTGAGAAGAACGCCCCCCACAGGGCCCCCCGAAACCAGGCCTCCTAAAGGGGCCACTTGGATTTCATTAAATACATTCCAGCAGCCACTAGCCTGTTCGTAAGTGTGTCCTCCGCCCTCCACCCGCCTGGAGCTTTTCCCAAAGGGCGCGGTTATGGTGGCTGGTAGAGAAGGGAAGTATTTCCCTGCTCAACGACTGACTACCAGATCCTTCTTCGGAGCTTTGCACAGACTCCTCAGTACATTGGGGAGCTCATTTGAGGCTCTGAATTGAGAAGTAAACTCTGAAAACATTTTACTTACCTCCAGCTGGAGGAAAGGACGCCTCCCATGACAGGCAGGGTGGGAGCCGTCTGAGGGCTGCCTGGGGCAGGGCAAGATTCTAATTCATTCTCACAAGGGCAAAATTTAATCAACCGGAGAGACAAAGCAAGTTTTTAATTTTGGCGAAGAGCACACCAGTTAAAGAATTTAAAGGGTGGATATTATTGTTTTTACCAGTAACAGGTCCTCAGTGCAGGTAATTTTGCCCCTGCAACAGAGACATGGGACAGTGTTTGGAACTTCTGGCACTGTTCTTTCACTGGTATCTCACAAACATCCTGTGAGTTAAGACAGGCAGTTATAATTGTGCCCATTTTACAGAGGTGACCAAGGCTCAGAGATGACAAGGGATCAGTCCAGGTCCCCACACAGCACAGAGCAGGAGAGCAGAGCGCTCTCTGTGGTTCAGTTCCATTAGTGTCCTCGTGCCAGGAAGTAGATATTATTTTTACTCTGTGTGTTTTTTTTGAAAAAAGGAATAAGATTTTCAACAATTCCTGGGAGTCAACCATGCGTCAAGCTAAGTGAACAAAATCCTTGCTGTGAGGGAGGCGACAGTCTGGGAGGGAAGCGGTTAACGGACTTGGTCATGTGTAGAGCCTGCTGCACCACAGACAGTGAGTGAGGGCTGGTGAGGGCAGACAGAGCAAGAGGGGAGCGCAGGGAGGGGAGCTGGAGCAGAGGACACTGAATCCCAGGGTCAGAAACCGTGGCCAGGGACAGCCTCCAGAAGGCTCATTATTTACTCCAATTTTTGAGGAATAATTGACAGATACACTTGTATATATTGAAAGTGTACAATGCGATGATGTAATAGACGTGTACATTGTGGCATGATTGCTGAGATCCAGATAATTAGCACACCCAACATCTTACATAGTCAACTCCTTTTTCTTCTTCCTCTCCCTCCTGCTCCTCCTCCCTTTTCTTCTTCTTCTTCTTCTTCTTCTTCTTCTTCTTCTTCTTCTTCTTCTTCTTCTTCTTCTTCTTCTTCTCCTCCTCCTCCTTCTTCTTCTTCCTCTTCTTCTTCGAACTCTTAAGACCTACTTTCAGCAGGTTTCAAGTTTACAAACCGTATTATAAACTATAGTCACCATATTGTACTTTTGATCTTTCAGAGTTTATTCCTTTTATAACTAAAAGTTTGTATTCTTTGATCTGCATCTCTCTATTCTTCCCTGCCCTTAGCCCCTGGCAACCACCATTCTCTTCTCTGTTTCTATGAAAACTCAACAGCAAAAAACCCACAAATAATCCTATTAAAAGTGGGCAAAAGATAATAAAATTAAAAAAAAAAGTGGGCAAAAGACCTGAATGGACATTTTCCTGAAGAAGACATACAAATGACCTAGAAGTACCTGGAAAGGTGCTCAGCTTCACTAATCATCAGGGAAATGCAAATCAAAACCACAATGAGGTGGCCTTTGAATATAGATCTGAAGGAAGTGAGGGAGTGAGGCATGTAGCTGAGGCATGTGGCTATCTGGGAAGAGATTCCAGGTGGAAGGAGCAGCAAGTGCAAAGGCCCTGTGGTGGAGTGGGCCTGGTGTGCTTGAAGAGTCAGTGTAGCTGACTGAATGCATGGGTTAGAGAGAGAGCAGGAGGAGGTGAGACCACACATGTGAGTCATGGTAAGGTAGGAAACAAATCACGGAGACACTTGGAAGTCATTTGAAGGACCGTAGCTTTCATCAGAGAAATAGGGAGCTGCTGTAGACCCTGAGCAGAGGTATGGTAGAATCTTTGAATTTTAACTGGATCACTGGCTGCTGTGTGGGGAAGGAGGCAGTGAATTTGCCCTTCATTTTTTTCAGTTGTTCTAATTTCCTCAAATCCTTTTTTCTTTTCTTTTCTTTTCTTTTCTTTTCTTTTCTTTTAATTCTGTGATAATGTGAACGAGGAGGAAAAGTAGTGGTGTGCACGAGCGTACCAAGGAGAACTTGAAGCTTGGGGCTCGTTGGTCAGAAGAGAAAAGGAGAAGGTGGCTGTGAGGGAGGAAGATGCTGGCCAGGCTCTCCCACAACGTGGCTGGAGCTGGGAGCAAAGGTGCTCGTGCAACCCTGGATGTCAGTGCGTCCACAGCTGCCCCGAGAAGACAGTGGCTGCATGGCTGGAAGGTGAGATCATATCCTTCAGGATTAGCAGGAAAATTCAGCCAATTATTCTCCTCTGATGAGTTTTCATTTCATCATGGTTTGTTTGTCATTACCTGTTTTAGTTGAAAGTTCACAGCCTGTTTATATTAAGATATAAGCCCTTGAACTTGGGATTCTCAGGGGCCATGTCTACACTTTTCGCTAACTAGTATTGATGTTTGTCAAGAAAGCCACATCCTCAACTCAACAGGGCAAGGCTTTTGAACAAAATCTACTAAATCATTCTTCAGTCTTTTCGAACGAGGAGTTGATTTTCCTTCTTATCATGAAACCAAAAATCAAGAACAGTGTGGTCAATTCATCCATTTTTATTTCCTAGGGATAAAACCAATCAGGCTTAGTATATGCTTGTGTGGCTGATCCTCAGAGTAGGAGAGAGTAGGGTGCCCCCTGAGTGCTCTTAGGGAAGAAGGCACTTGGGAACCTCTCCTTGCTCCCTCTAAGGTCTTTGGGACGTTCACGCTTGCAGAAGGCGAGTCAACTTCCCATCTGAGAGACAGCTGTGATCTTCTGAGGCAGAGACATTGACAGTCAGGGCAAAATATAAAACCCGAGCAAGACATCCAAACTTGCCAGTCAGATTTGGATACCAAGGTGTTCGTTTCGGCAGCACATGTACTAAAATTGAAACGATACAGGGAAGATTAGCACGGCTCCTGCGTAAGGATGACATGCAAATTCATAAAGTGTTTCATATTTTGAACAAATTGGCCTCCAGTGCATTTTGCATGGCTGGTGTTCGTGGACTGTTAGAGGAAGACGAGACTTGTGCTCCGTGTGAGAACGGGGAGGTGGCATATACAAGTGCACATTTCCAGATTCCCCTGAATCTCAGAACACCTTGTGAAACTGGACATGCTGTGCAGTCAGGGGACAGTGACGTGGAGGTGAGAAGCAGGCCCCTCTTCAGTCTCTATGGCCCCATGGCTCCCCCTCTTGTCTCCAGTTAAGGAGCGGAGGGTCCGTGCTGGCAACCATCATACTTGCCTTGTCTTGGTTCCCACTTATAACAGAAAAGTATTTCTCTGTATCCATGTTTCTGTCAAAAGTGGGAAATTAAAAGAGGCACAAGCTTCAGAAAATATTTTGGGTCTCTTCTTTGTGGAAAGACGTACTGCCACATGTCTTGGTGCACATTCTGGCTACAGGGGTTCCTTCTGCCCTGCTGATCCCCCCGTTCAGGGCACTGCCAGGCCCCGTGGCACTGAGGGCATGAGCGCTGCGGTTCATCGGCTCCAGTGCCTGTGTGCAGGGAGGCCAAGGCACCCTCAGTGGGCAGTTAGGAGCCTGGCATGGGGAGCTTCTGGTCCACTGGGGGCTGGTTCAAGTACCTGTGACCTGTGACCCTCCCCATGACATTGGATCTCGAGGAGGAAGCACTTAGGATCCCAATCCCTCTGAGCCCCAGTGGCTCCCTTTGTCCCTGGAGATGCTTCTCCCGGCCTTTCCAGTCCCTCCCATCTGTTGCGTCGCCAAATGAGAGAGTAGGCATGTGGGGATTTCGAAAACTGCTAAATTCTTCCTAACAAGGGCAATTCCTGGCAAAGCGGGGTGTGACTGTGGGGCTGTCCGGGCGGTGGGAGTGGGGAGCGGCCGGTGCGGTTGCTGTGCTGCTCTCTGGAGTGCCAGGGCCAGGGGGGCTCTTGGACCTCTCCTGCTGCGTCCCTCGAGTAAGGGACCTCGCTGGGTCCCCGAGTAAGGCACCCCTGAAGGAAAAGGTAAGACGTTGGTGTTTATCTAGTGCTTTGCAGTTTCCAAAGCATTTTCCAGAACATTTCCTCCTTCTCATCTCTTCCCAATCTCATAAAATTGGCAAGCAGGGGCAGTCCCCGAAGTCAAAGGACCCGGTGGCTCCAAACCATTTCTCTTTCAACTGAGAACCATCACTATAGATATACCTGTCTCTTTAAGTGCTTTGTTGAAGCTAATGAAGAAAAAGAGTGCGTTGCTAATATCCTGGACCTGAAGAGGTTCCTGTGGCAAGGGCCACCTCCCCAAAACTGGGGGCTGTACGGGGGGGCCCGAGACCCGCCTGACCCTCACCTGGTGTCCCTGACTTACTTCGTATGTCTCCTGAACCTTAAATTTAATACAACTTATCATATGGTGGGCGCAAGCCATCAGGACGGAAGGGTTTTATTAGAAAAGCCAGAGCTCCCAAGTGTACTGTCTGTTCGTCCCTCCTTCTGTCACCAGCCCCCAGGCACCTGCGGGAGAGCGGCTCGGAGGAATTCTCCAGAACGCTGCCCGGCCTTGTTCCCTCCGTGTTGGAGGTAAGGTTCCCACCATTTCCTACAGGAGATTTGGCCCCACTTTATCATCTCTGACATTTACAGCAGGAAGATTGGGGTCACTGGGAATCCTGGGCTGGGACACAGGGGCCCCGACTTGCACAGGGCGCCTCAGAAGGCAAGTAGAGAGGCTCCGAGCAACTCAATCCCCAGAAGGTATCTGAGGATCAATAAAGCCATAATCACTACTTAGCTGAGGCCTGCTGGCCCATGTTTACAGAGCCGTTGCTGGCTGGCTGGTGATTTACAGCGGCCTGGCTTCAGAGGAGGCACAGAGGCCTGAGCTCTGTGGCTCTTGGAAACACGGACAGCTGGCCCTAGGGGACACAGAGGGGGGGGACCCCCGCCCGGTCTCCCCACATGGCCTTTCTTTCTCCTGCCCTCCTTCTCTCCCTTCTGTCCTTTTAAAGAATAACCTTCCTGAGACAGAATTCACATTCCATACCAGTCACCTGTTGAAAGCGTACCATGCAGTGGTGTTTAGTGTAGTCACAGACATGCGTGACTGTCATGACAGTCCACTTTAGAATATCCTCCTCACTTCCCTCCAAACCCCATACGCATTAGAAGTCAGCCCTCTTCCCCGGCCGGGACACCATCATGAGGCAACCGCGAATCTTACTTTCTGTCTCAGTGGATGTTCCTGTTGTGGACATTTACACGAATGGAATCCTGTCCTAGGTGGTCCTTTGCGGCTGACTTCTTGCAATTAGTGTAAGGCTGTTGTGGTTGACCCATGTCATAGCACACGTCAGTACGGCAGCCAAACCTGCCAGCGATCCCAGTCCCGGGCATAAAACCAAGAACAGCGAGAATATGTGTCCGCACAAACCCTCAAGTGCCTCAGTGTCCACGGCAGCGTTCTTCCTGGGAGCCCCAAAGTGGAAAGGACTCGAGCATTCAAGTGTTGAAAGGGTACGCATAAGGGAATCTGTTTAATGGAATATTTGCAAATAAAAAGAAGGAAGTAGGGCGCCCAGCATGGGTGGAACTTGAAGACATGCAAAGCAAAAGAAGCCGGTCAGAGAGCACCACGGACTGTGCGATTCCATTTCTGTGAAGGGTCCAGAAAGGACCAATCCCTACAGACAGAAGGTAGACCCGCGGTTGCCCGGGGCTGGGAGGAGCGGGGCGGGTGAGGGCCAGCGCCTGCTCCCGATACAGAGTCTCCTTCCGGGGTGGGGGGGGGGNGGGGTTGAGAGGGTGGTGCACGTGCTCTGGAACTGCTCGGTGGGGGCACAGGCTGGGGACCAGGCGAAAAATTCCTGACTCTACGTGTTAGATGGGTGACTTCCACAGTACGCGAATTACACCTCAACAGAGAGTGTGAAGGCCTGGATGGAGGAGAGAGAGGAAGGGAGGGAGACCCGAGAGGGGCTTGTGTTGTGGAGGAGATGGCAAAGCTCGGGCTCTCCGGGCTCCTGTCTGCTCCTCAGGGCTCTGGACCCCGGAACCGGCACAGTGGGAGTCACCTGGAACTCTCACAGCTGGTAAGAAGGAGGGTTGGTTTGAGGCCCCAGGACGGGGGGAGAACACAGTGACGCAGTGTCTTAGGTCCCCACCCCCCCCCTCCCCGCCAGCAGAGGAAGGAGACCCAGACCCAGTGTTTCCCACCCCCACCTGCCACAGGAGACACCCAGCAGGCTCTTCCCTCCCTGTATGGAATGAGAGTTTCTATAACACCACATGCTAGGGGGATCAATTGGGAACCCCATTGCCCATCAACAGCTAGGGGCAGAGCTCTCTACCCCAGGCTTGAGACGTAGCTCCTCCACTGAGAGGCTTCCTGGACCTGGGGGCTTAGACAAGGGGGACTCCCCCCCCCCAGCTAGCTTCTTGGTCCCCCTAGGGCTAAGACCCTGTTCTCCTACTAGAGACCCTAGGCGGCGCGGGGGTGGGGGGGGTGGGAGTCACCATCACAATAAGGGAAACT
Source organism: Ailurus styani (assembly GCA_002007465.1). Lineage (NCBI taxonomy): Eukaryota > Metazoa > Chordata > Mammalia > Carnivora > Ailuridae > Ailurus > Ailurus styani. The sequence continues at coordinate 446,108 of LNAC01000602.1, read as the reverse complement.
TGTCACAATAAGCATCTGGCCAGAGAGAACTCTTGTCCCCTTGGACGTGAACTCCCCCACCTCCCAGGAGACATCACTGCCCCCTCTGAAGCCACGCCTGTCTCCTCAGGTAGCGCCAGCAGTGCCCAGTGGAAGCCCCAGATAAACAAGCAGGCCAAAACGAGACAGCAAGAGTCCTGACAATTAAACCGTCATTGGAACCACAGCCCACAAAATAGGCCAGTAGCTGTGTGCTAAAACTAAACAGGATGACAGCCTGCTAAAACACTAGGCTGAGATAGAGCCCAGAGTCCCCGAACATCCACCATCAACCCACTTCTACGTGGGCGTGACCGAGCCCGTGCTGCCCGCGGGCGTCTCTGGGAACACAGAAGCTGTGCTTCTGGCTGTACAGAAGATTTTTCTTTTGCCTTTTTCCCAGATTCAAAATTATACACGTGCGCTGTAGAAAATCTGAAAAAATAGAGATACAGAAGAAATTATAAATCACCTGTAATCCTACCACTCAGAGGAGATGCAAGTAGTGTGTACGTGTGCATGTGTATTGATATTACCCATACATTCTTCCAATCTCTGTGTCTTTATATGCAGAAAGGAAGTTTTTCTCTTATAGAAAATACCATCATTCAGGGCGCCTGAGTGGCTTAGTCAGTTAAGCGTCCAATTCTTGATTTTGCCTCAAGTCATGATCGTGAGATTGAGCCCCACGTCTGGCTCTGCACTCAGTGTGAGTTTGCTGGAGATTCTCCCTCTATCTCTGCCCCTCCCCCCACTCAAGAGCACTCTATTTCTCTCAAGTAAGTAAATTTTAAAAATCTTAAAAAATACCATTATTCTGTGTATAACATATTTGTAACTTGCCTTTTCCTACAGAATATATTCCTTCTCTAAATCATTAAATGATCTTTCTGTATCATTTCCAGTGGTGGCATATATTTAGTAACATTTCTATAAAGAATGTGTATCAGTTACTTTTGGACTGTCTACTCCTGGCATGGCATGCCATAGGTGCTCAATAAATGTTGGGTGAATGAACTGATAGAGCTCTGTGGCCAGGCTGAGGGCCACAGGGCCTGATGAGTCCCTTCACTGGACATTTCACTTGTCCCAGCCTAGCCCTGTAAAGGAAGACAGGGCCTGTTTCCAGGATTGTGGGAAATCATCAAGTACCAGGTGGAGTCATGGCTCCCATGTGGAAGGTTCTCTTCTGGGCAAGGGGCCCTTCCACTCTAGTGTTTCCAAGTAGAGAGTGACTCAGCCTTGGTCCCCCAGGTCTCCCAGAAAGGAGGGCTGACTCCTGGCCCACCCAGAGAAGCCTTGTTGGAATTGCAGACAATTTGCAATTGTGCCCTCCCATCCTGACTCCTGCTTGTACCTTCAGGCCATTGTGTCTTTGCTTAAATTGTGTTTCAATCTGAAACATCCACCCCGCATGTCCCATTGGTAAACCCTAATCTGACGTCAAGACCCACTTCCAGGAATACCTCCTCAGTGGATCTTCTCTGACCCCTTCCGGCACCTCCACTGTACTCCCCTTTACTCCTTGCACTTGGTGTAAGCAAGCATCAAACAAAAGCCTTGGCCATCTGTTGGGCAAATGTGTTTTTGGGTCTGTTCTATCCATCAGACTACAGATCCCCAGCCCGACCTCAGCCCTCAGTAAATGCTCCCGGGAAGGATTAATTGGCAGGACAGGACTGGGCTGTCTCAGCAAAGGGGCAGAGGGTTTCAAACCTGCACCTGACCTTGCAGCTCTAGAGGTAGAGAAACGGCAGCTCAGCTCCTGGAGCAGGGCTGGTACTACCCAGGGAACATGTGTCCTTGCTCTGCTGTCTTGGATACCAGAGAGTTGCCAGAGCAGAGAAAAGGCAACGATATTTTGGCATGTTTCCTAACCATGGTTTATGAAAGAGAAAGTCATCTTTATTGCATTTATTTAGAGAAGGGGGTTATAAGCACTTCATCTGGTGTTCACTTCAGAGCAGCTGTTCGGTATTACCAAGGAGAAAAACGAGTGACTTGTGCTCCTTGTTCCAAGCCAGAGAATCCAAATCAATAGACACAATGGCGTCTCTTATGACAAGCAGGGTTCTTGGAGCTGGGAAGTTTTGTCCCAAATCCCTTCAATCTATGTCTCAAGATTTTTTTTTTCTTTTAACCCTAAGGCTTCATTTAGCCAACAGCTATTTCCTGGTGCTGGTTCTGGGGTTCGTCCTGGGCTGGACTGGGGGCTGGAGCTCAGAGATGTGCCAGACAGGAGCTGCCATGTTGCAATGGAGTTTCCATTGTGAGAGAGCACAGGAGTAGAGGTTCAGTTACAAGCAACAAATACTGGTTCTGGCTAGCATAAGCAGCAAAAGAATTTGTTGGATGTATATAGAGACACTGTCAGGATACATGGGAAGGCTGGTGACTGGAACCAAGGGAAGCCAAATAACAGGAAACTTATCAGTCATGGGAGCCATCTTTTTTCAGATGACACCCCTGGGCCTTTGGCGGTCCTGAATATTTTCTCAAGTGTCCCTGAGTGTTGGGATCACTCTCTCAAGATTCACTGTACCAAAGGGAAGCAGCAGATCAGCCAGATCCAGGCCATCTATCTGAATTCTAGGTGAGGGAAGGCAGGAATAGCTGGTCCTTTGGATTCCTTAGGGGGTGGCAGGGAGGAGAGACCCTGCTCACAGTTAGCATTTCTGTTGAGGTTTCTTCCTTTAAAATTGTTCTTCTGGTTGTAGAGGAGGGACACTTGGGATCTTCAAAATTAAGGATGATATTCTATTTCTTAAGCGAGATGTGAATTTTAGTAGGACACTATCCAACTCAGTACAGTGGGATAAATAACACATTACTCTCAGGCCTCACTAGAAAGCAAATCTTGGATGCAGGCTGTGGGAAAGTCTGTCTGTCTGCAAATCCCAGATTGTGCAGATAGATGCCTTTTAAAGGTGCTTGCATTTTCAATGTTTTATTTTCCAATGACTTCATTTCAAATTCAAATTTAAAGTTCCCAGTGGTCAAGGTTATCTGTTTTTCTGGGTACTGTTAAGGCAGAGTTTGCTCAAATCTTGCAAAAAAATACTTTAACCTGCCATTAACTGGAAGAAACACATTTTTTTACTCTGAAGAAAACTGAAGTCAAATCTCTGTGGGTTTTCTAGCCAACTAAGAAGGATTTGAAATCCAAAAAAAAAAAAAAAAAAAAAAAAAAGGTGGTCCTGAGCTGTCTAGTCATATCTTTCTTTAAATTACATCTGAACCACAAAGTTACTCTGTGGAGTGGAGAATGACTGCCAAGGTTTTCATGGTGTTCTCATAGCCTTTTCTTCCGTAAGCGTTTGGTGAAACACCTCAGGAGTGCACATCTGATTAATACCAGAAACATTTTTGGTGTCACTCATTGTCTTTATTAACTATCAGCCATTTCCCTCCACCCAAGCTTACAGTCTGACTGAGTGTCATTAGTTTTGGTCACTGCTGCGAATATTCACTTACTCAACATATATCTTTGAGTGCCTACCAAGCTCCATAGCCAAGGGAATGAGGACAAAGGAGACCTGATCTTTCCCTGAAGATTCTGTTCTGGGGTGAAAGATAGGTCAGAGAAGGACAACCAGAATTCAGAGTGATGAGAGCTCTGAATGGATTAATTACGGAGCACCATGGGCATATGTGCTAAGGATGTCTCTACTGCGACCTGGGAAACTGAAGCCAGAGGCCTGGGCTGGGGCAAGGAGAGTGTAGGGGGCAGAACTGCTTGGAACCTCAACTATGTGGATGTGGATTGGTAGAGATGTGGGAAGAAAAAGCACAGGGAGACCCGTTTGGACTGTCTTGTAAAGGGATTCCTGTCTTTAATATAAAAATAGGAAGATGAGGGCGCCTGGGTGGCTCAGTGGGTTAAAGCCTCTGCCTTCAGCTCAGGTCATGATCTCAGGGTCCTGGGATCGAGGCCCGCATCAGGCTCTCTGCTCAGCAGGGAGCCTGCTTCCTCCTCTCTGCCTACTTGTAATCTCTCTCTGTCAAATAAATAAATAAAATCTTTAAAAAAAATTAAAAAAAATTAAAAAAAAACNCCTACTTGTAATCTCTCTCTGTCAAATAAATAAATAAAATCTTTTAAAAAAATTAAAAAAAATAAAAAAAAATAGGAAGATGAACCATTTCAGGAATCAGGGCATAGAAGAGAGTAAGTTCAGTTCTTAAAATATTGGCTTTTGTTGCCAGAGGAATGTTTAAGAGAAACTTTCCAATTGAGAGCTTAAATCCTCAGGGAGCTGGGAGGGAGAGTTATATTTCAAAGTCATTGGAGTATACATGATCCATGAATGGAGGAGTGCATTCAGAGAGACTAGGTCCAGTGAGATGAAAAGTTATTTTAGGACAGAACCAAAGGCACACCTACTGCTAGAAGATGGGTTGGGAAGGAAATGTCCTCAAGGGAGGCAGAGAAGGAGTAGTCTGCCAAAGAACAGTCAATATTTTGTCAGAACTTTAACTCCCTGGTAAATCTCTATTTACAGAATGTGGTGGCTATTTGATTTGACTCAGAGCTTGGCTAAGCTCAGCTGGGGGTGAAAAATGGCGAGGATAAAAAGGAAACCTACTCCCAGGACGATATTGAACCAATACCAAACTGCTGGCAACATCTCAGCTACCTAAGGCTGTGATTTCATTTAAGGAAAACTAGACCCTGATTGGGAATTTAAAAAGAAATTCTGGCAAACTAGACTACCATAGGGAATTTTGAAAAACTCTGACATATTCCTGGAGATCCAAAAGCTAGCACACATGCCCAGAAAAGGCTGAAGCAAGGAGAAGTCACCAGTCCAGTTTACAACAAAAAATTGTGAGACATGTAAAGAAGCAAGAAAAAGGAAAGAAAAGAAAAGAAAAAAGCTGGCAGCAGAAAATGTCCTTGAGGGGGCACAGATTTTGCACTTACTATGCAAAGAATTTAAATCAGTTATTATAAATATGTTCAAATAACTAAAAGAAAACACGTACAAAGAATTAAAAGTATGACAATGGTGCCTCACCAAATAGAAAATGTCAATAAAGAGAGAAATTGTGTGAGTGTGTGTGTGTGTGTGTATGTATATGTATATATAAAACTATATATAATATATATATGTAATATGTGTAATAAATATATATATATATGTAAGTTTTGAAAATTGAAGTGAAAAAGTCACTAGAGGAATTCAAGAACATATTTGAGCTGGAAAGAGAAAGAATCAATAAGCTTAAAGATTAGTCAATAGAGATTATCCAGTCTGAGAAGGAGAAAGAACAAATAATGAAGAAAAACGAAGAACCTCAGAGGTCTGTGGGACACCAGCAAACAGAGCAACATATGCATAACAGGAGTCCCAGACAGAGATGAGAAAAGAAAGAGAAAGAGAATAATTTAATAAAGAATATGAAAACTTCTCAAATTGGATGAAAAACATTAATCTACACACCCAAATAGAACAAAGTCCAAAAGACCCACCATAAACATATCATAGTCAAATTAATGAAATTCAAAGACAAAGAGAAAATATTAAAAACAGTAAAAGAGAAGCAGTTGATTAAGTACAAGGACAACAATAATATTTACAGCTGGCTTCTCATCAGAAACCAGAGGTCAGAAAACAGTAGAATGACATCTTCAAAATATTGAAAGAAAAAGCCAATTAAGCAAAAATTCTTTATCTAACTAAACTCTCCTTTAAAATTGAAAGGGAAGTTAAAACATTTCCAGATAAATAAAAACTAAGAATTAGTAGCTAGCAGATCCGAAAACAAAAAACCAAACCAAACCAAAACCAAAAAAACTAACCAGAATTCTTTAGGCTGAAATGAAAGGACGCTAGACAGTAATTTGACTCCGCACAAAGGAAAAGAGTGGCAGTAAAGATAACTGTGCATTATGAAAGACAATATAAACATGTTTTGTTTGTAAATTTTTTCTTGTCTGTCTTAAAATACTGCATTAAAATAAGTATAAAACTGTATCATATACATACAAAAATATAATTTTATATTTAAACATATAAAACACATAAATACAAACTTATATAAACATATAAAATACAATTTTTATGAAAATAATAGCACCAAGGATGAGGGAGGGATTGAGGTAATAGTGGAGCAAAGTTTTATACACTGTTAAAATGCTACTTGCAATCCCCAGGGCAATGACTGAGAAAATAACTTGGAAAAGTCTGGCAAAAGAAATAACACGGGAATTAAAATGCTACACTAGGAACTGCCTATTTAACACCATGAAGAGTGAGAAATCAAGCAACAGAGAGACAATAACAAAAGATATAAGACATATATAAAACAAATGGCAAAATACCAAATACGAATCTCACCTTATAAGTAATTACATTATTTACCAATGGACTAAATACCCCAATCAGAAGACAAAGATTGGAAGAATGTATTAAAAATTATCCAACTATATGTTGTCTGAAAGAGACATATTTTATATTCAAAGACACAAATAAAGAATAGAAAAAGATATACCACACAGAGAGCACACAAAAGAGAACTTTAAGACAAAAATCATCACTAGATACAGAGAAAGACCTTTTAATAATATCAGGGTTAATTCATCCAGAAAATAAAATGATGGTAAACATTTACACATGTAATAACAGAGACTCAAAATAGACGATGCAATAACTGACAGAATTGAAGAGACAAATAGACAGTTCAACAATAATATTTGGAGACTTCGATACCCCCAAATCAGTAAACAATAGAACAACTGGGCAGAAGTTTAACAACAAAATAGAACTCTTAAGTAGCTCTATATGCCAAATAAATGCATCTTGAAAGAAACATTATAAACCATCTAAATGCATATGAATTATTCTCCGTATGCCAGTCCGCAAAATACATCTTCATAAATTTAAAAGGCTTGCAACCATACATTTATTTTTTCCACTTCAAAGGAATGAAATTAGAAGAAAATTTGGGAAATCCCCAAGTTTGTCTAAATTAGCCAACACATTCCTAAACAATCAATAGGTCAAAAAAGGAATTGCATGAGAAATTTGAAAAACAACCATAAGCTTAAACAACTGTAAGTGATGAATGATAAACAAGTAGTAATATCTATCTATTCACATTCAAAATCTGCAGGTAGGCTGGCAGGCTGGAGACATAGGAAGAGTCAATGTTGCCGTTCAAGTCAAAAGGCCTGCTGCAGAATTCCCTCTTGCTTTTAGGGAGGTCAGCTTTTTGTTCTGTTAAGACCCACAACTAACTGGATGAGGGCAACCCACATTACGGTGAGCAATTGTCTTATTCAAAGTCCATCAATTTAAATGTAAATCTCATACTAAAACACCTAACAGAAACATCAAGACCATAAGAAACAAAGAGAAAATAATAAAGTGATAGAGGATTTAAGTGTTAATTTATCAACACTTACTTTGAATATAAACAGTATAAACCCACCAATCAAAAGAGAGAGATCAGCAGTGTGAATAAAATGATAACTCAAGTAAATGTTGTCTCTAAGAAATGAACTAAAATTGGGCGCCTGGGTGGCTCAGTGGATTAAAGCCTCTGCTTTCAGCTCAGGTCATGATCTCAGGGTCCTGGGATCGAGGCCCGCATCGGGCTCCCTGCTCGGCGGGGAGCCTGCTTCCTCCTCTCTCTCTGCCTCTCTGCCTACTTGTGATCTCTCTCTCTCTGTGTCAAATAAAGAAATAAAATTAAAAAAAAAAGAAATGAACTAAAATTGCAATAACATGGGCAGATTGAAAGTTAAATGATAGAAAAATATGTCATGCAAATATTAACAAAAAAGAATGACTATATTAATTTCTGATAAAGTAGTCTTTAGCACAAAGAAAAGTACTAGAGATAAGATGACTGTTACATGGTGATAAAAATAGCAATCTACTGGAAAGCTATAATGAAACTAAATTTGTACCTACCAAACAACAAAGCCTCAAAATACATAAAGTAAAACTGATAAAACTGAAAAGAGAAATAGAGAAATCCAAATGAACAAAATACAAGATGAATACTGAGCTAGACTTCACATTTTATTCAAAAATTAACTCAAAATGAATCTCAGAGTTGAAAGTAAAATGTAAAACTATAAAACTTTTTTTTGAAATAAAGCATAGGAGAAAATCTTCAGGATCTAAGAACAGAGGAATAGTTCTTAGGTTTGACACCAAATATGTGACTCATAAAAGGAGAAATCTACACATTGAACCACATCCAAAACACAATCTTTTACTCTGTGTGGATGAGAAGACAAGCTACATACTGGGGAAAAAGTGTTCGAAACCACATATCTCATAAAGAACTAGTATCTAGAACACAGAAACCTCTCAAAGCCTACCAGTAAAAAACGCACAATCTATTCAGAAAATGGGCAAAGGGTATGAACAGACATTTCACTGGAGAGCATATACAGATGACAAATAATCACATGAAAATGTGTTCAACATCATTAGTTATTGGGGAAATATAAATTAAAACCCATAATAAGATAATCACTATGTATTTATCAGAATGGCAAAAATTAAAAACAGTGATGGTGGTAACACTATATACTGGTGAGGTTGTGGAGAGACTCCATCACTCTTTTTTTTTTTTTAATTATTATTTGCCCCAGGGGTACGGGTCTGTGAATCATCAGGCGTACACCTGTCACAGCATTCACCATAGCACAAACCTTCCACAATGTCCATAACCCAGCCACCCTATCCCTACCCTTTCACCGAGACTGCATCACTCTTACATTACTTATAGAAATGTAAAATGCTGTAGGAACTCTGAAACACAGTTTGGCAGTTTCATATAAAATTAACCATACAACAAATGTACAACCCAGCAATTGCATTCTTGGGCATTTATTTAGAGAAGTGGAAACTTATGTGTATGTAAAAACCCATATCCAAATGCGCAAAGCAGCTTTATTCATAATAGTCAAAAACTGGAAAGAGCCCAGACACCCTTCAATGGATGAATGATTAAACAAACTGTGGTTTATCCGTACCATGAATATATTACTCAGCAATAAGAAGGAAACAACTATTGACATATGCAACAGCTTGGATGGATCTCAAGAGAATTATGCTGAATGAAAAAAGGCAATCTCCAAAAATTGGATACTGTAGGATTCCATTTATATAACATGCTTACAATGATAAAATTATAGGGATGGAGAACAGATTGGAGGTCACCTGGAGTTAGAGACAGGGGATGGAGAAGGGAGGTGAATGTGATCATAAAGAAGAAACTGTTCTGTATTTTGATTTTGGTCATGAATAAACAAACCTCTACATGTGATAAAATTGTATGAAACTAAATACACACACGAATGTGTAAAAATAAAAACTGGTGAAGCTGAATAAGATTTGGGGCTAGTAACAATGTCAATATCATGTTTATGACATTGTCATGACATGACTATTTTGCAAAATGCTACCGTTGGCGGAAATGGTATAAACAGTACCTGGGATCTCTATTATTTCTTACAACTGCATGTGAATGTATAGTTACCACAGTAAAAGTTTATATTAAACACAACAACAGCTTTCTTTCCAATCAGGGCCCGGCAGAATGGTTCCCAGAAAGAAGGCGGCGAGATGAAGAAGGGCCCTTCCGCCATCGACAGGGTAGTGACCAGAGAATACACCATCCACATTCACAAGCACATCCATGCAGTGGGTTTCAAGAAGTGTGTCCCTCGGGCCCTCAAAGAAATCTGGAAATTTGTCAGGAAGGAGATGGGAACTCCAGATGTGTGCACTGACACCAGGCCTAACAAAGCTGTCTAGGCCACAGGAATAAGGAATATTCCATACTCTATCCATGTGTGGTTGTCCAGAAAACATAAGGAGGATAAAGGTTCACCAAACAAGCTTTATACATTGGCTATGTATGCACCTGTCACCACTTTCAAAAATCTACAGACTGTCAATGTGGATGAGAAGTAATCACTGATTGTCAAATACAGGTATAAAACTGACAAGAAAAAACAAGCAAGCAAGCAACCAAACAAACAACAACAAAAAAGACCAAGGAAAGGTGAAAATTGTAGGGGAAGAATGCAGAGAGTAGTAATTGAAAGATGAGGAAGTAAAGAGGTTTTAATGAAAAGGACAAAAAATATATATCAAGTACATTATTCCAGGGGGGAAAAAAAAGGTTGTAGGTCATGCTTCCCACTTTGATTCACTCTGAGTTCAGTTCCACATCCCTCTGCATGGGCCACCCACGGGCCCCATACTGCTCAGAGAGGTACCCCTACACCTAGCAATTTCCAGGAGCCCCTTGCAAAGTTGGGGGAGAAATTTGTTACCTAGAAATGGGGCCAAAGCTGGGGACAATTCATCTCCTATCCTTACCAAAATTCAGGAACTGATTTCCATCTTTTACCTTCCATCTCGCTTTCTTAGGATGCCCAGTTTTAGGTGAGTTACCACCAAGGTTGATCTTCCTCTGGGTATTAGGAGTCGGCCAAGATTTTCAATGAAGCAGAACAGTGTTCCAGAGCCTCCTTTCTCTCCAAAGAACTTGGGAAGAGAGCATGATTACACTATTGGGATCCTAGAGTCCAAAGTCCGAGTCTTGGGCGTCCATATAGTCCATCATAGAGGCAAGGTGTGGGGGTTAGACATGGTCTGATTTTCTGTCCCTTTTAGGAATGACTACTAGTGGGGTTGAGTTAGTTCTGTTAAGTAATTCCAGACAAATCAACAGGTAAGGGGATAGAAGGGGAACCAGAACATGGGGAAGGATTCCAGGCTTGGAGCAGGCAGCATCATGCAGAGATAAGATCACGGTTCTGAAATCTGCCTGGCTCCGATGGAGCGTGGACTCACAGTGTACTTACCTGTGAAATGGGAAGGACAATGTCTGCCATGTCTCAGAGGCCTGGGTAAGCTTAGGGGTGGGTAACTACTTAATAGTTTCTGGCCTCTGAGTCCACAGCTAGCTTTGAGTTGGGGAAGCAGTAGAGGAGTCTTTCCCCTAGGACCTGGGACAGAAGCTCAGGATGAAGTCCAGCAGAACAGGAGGTCTTGCTTAAAGGTTGCGTCTTGGTCTGGTTTTTAGCGCACTGTCCACACAAGGTGTCACACTGGACATGTTCTGGTGGTGATCTGAGAGACATGAATGTGAGTCTTTTTGTGACAGGTTGTGCTCTGCGAAGGTGGACAAGATCAAGGAGGCAGCTGGATCCTAAGGTTAGTTCTGTGGAAAGGCAACCTCCAGCCAGACTGACCTCGGGTGAACGCAGGACCCTGGGCCCAGGATGCACAGGCCTACAAGCACATTCTCCGAAATCACTTGTGGTGACATCCAAAACCGCGAGTAAATGTGGTTTCTTGGGCAAAGGCTTCTTTTCAGCATGGCCCACTTGCTCCCACTTTCTGCTCCACTGCAGCTTCTGGGACTCAGATAGGCCACCCCTAACCCCCCGGAATCTTCTGGCCCGTCCTTCTTCTACCTTCCCCCAGAGCTGTCCTCTGCCCTACTTCCTTCCCCACCCTCACCTTCTTTGCACTTCTCCTTCTAGTCTTCCACCCTTGCCCCACATGGTAATGGGTTCCCCCCCCCACCCCAGGGAACTTCCCTCATCACAGCAGCTTTTCAGCTAAGGATGCATGTGAAGCATTTGTACAAGCCCTTTCGGAATTGTTTCTGGGCCAGGAGTTAGGGCTGGAGAGGTACATCAGGAGGGCATGTGAAGGTGATAATCAGAGGGGGAAGCCCACGTAAAGCAAAGGCACGATCCAGGCTGTATCTAAAACACAAAAGAAGCATCGCTTGGTTGATCTACAAATGCCAACTCAGGGACTTCGATCAGCCATAGCCTGTGTTGGCCTCTGGGAAAGGAAAAGTTGCAGTGTTTCTGTCCCTGAAATGCCTGCCTTCTAGCAGAGGAGAGACCAGGGGCTTGAGGTTCTGGATTGCTGTGCTCTACTCCCTTCTGAGACAGGAGAGAGGGCCTTACTGTCTTACTTAACTTTCCATGTTTTGGAGACGAGGACTCAGTCCTTGGTGTCTTCTAAACCATGATCCTATTTTTGTCATCGAAGATGCCTTAGTATCCATTACAGACATGAGGAATGTGACTTCTAGAGATACTGAAATCAAGGTCACACAGCTAGAGAGTGGTAGGGCTGGGATTTGAATTCAGGTCTTTCTGCTTCCTTTGAGATCCCCTTTTGTGACAGGTAAGCATGCACTGGCTGGGTGGACGCAGGGAGAAGAGTTGGGGGAATGGAGGGCCATGGGAGCGGCGTGGACAGGAGAGGATGTGAATGTGAGCTAGGACAGCACCAGTGGAGGGGTGAGAGGGAGCTGGAGACAGACACGGAATTTATAAGGGCCAACCATCTGCAGAGGCTCACTCGAGCCAGACAGAGCACTGGGCACTGAGGACGCAGAGATGAATGGCATCCCTGAGCTCGCAATCCTGAGAAAGGGAACTGGGTGCTGATAACCACTGAACAGCATCACTGACACTCCATGGGCTGAAGAAGCCCCAATACAGCCAAGGCAAACTCAGGGAAGGCTGCCTGGAGGAGGTAAGCCTGGACTGACTCTTAAAGAAGAAGTCAGGAAGGCAGTGTGGAGAACCAGTGGAAGTTGACAGCTAAATGCACTTTCCAGAAAACACAAGAAGGGAGTAAAGAGGAGGAAGATGATGAGATGCCATAGACCCCATTTTCTAGTTATTTTCTGGAGATCTGTAGGGCTCCGCCCCTCTCCCCAGCACATGCAGTGTTCTCGAAGCTCCCCCCGGCCTCTCTTCCCAGGCCGATCCATCAGGCCTGCCCTCTGGCTTCCTTCTCTGGCACTCTTTGCTTCCTCTCCTCCAGGAGGGTTGGAACCCTCCACACGAACCTCCTGTGAGGTCAGCGCTGACCAGACCAGGACCAGAGAATCACAGCTGGAGATTTATCTGTCTGATCTGGAAGTAAGCAAGACAGGAACAGAGGACATTGTCTGTCAGAATGAAAGACAGGGTTGGCACAGAAACCTGGGCGAAGGATTTGCTGTTATCAGAGTTACCTGTCACAAGACGTCTGGTAACCGTCATCAGCTCTAGGCTCATTTAACCAAAAACTGTGACATGCTCGGCCTAGGTGTAGTGGAAACCATAGCTGGACGGGATGCTTACAATCCCTGCTGTTGTCTGGGACCGAGAGGAAGCTCAGGGCCTCCGTGACCCCGATGAGCTAGAGGCTGTCCCATTAGCAAGGATTTGGGCAGGACTTTTGGGATAAGCTACTCGATGAGAAGGGCATCCCAAATATGGCTCTTTTTGGTTTTCTTTTTTTTTTTCCCCATACAAGTCCCAATAGTTTTATAATAAGTAGGCTGTGGCTCCCCAGTAAAGGCACGTGACAGCCTAACAGACCGTGGCCAGACAGCGGCCGGGGCCCAGTCCACGTGACCCCTGGGCTCCCTGTGGAGCCGAGCACGGGGCCCGTTGAGGCTGGCCCCGGATCGCCGGCAGGCACCAGAGGGGTCTGCGGGTGAAGCCCACCAGTAGTTTGTTGATCTGGCTCCCGGCTCCCCCAGGGGGCGCTGGTCTCCTCCAGGGACTGGGTTGCCTTCTAGACTCCGCGACTGTGTACACATGTGTGTCCCCTGAGGCGCCAGTACGGAACCCCAGGCCTGACTTGGGCCCAACCTGTGGCAGCGTCACCTGCTGTGGTTTTCTTCTACCGTGATGGCTCCCCAGTACTGCAGATCCCATGGGAGAACCGACATGTCACATCCCCGCAGGGGCCAGCCTGGAACAGCTTCAGTCAGCCGCCTCATAAAGCTTGCTGTGTGGCAGAGGAGACAGCCGTCCCCGTTCATCACTGCACCAGCGAGAATGGGATCCGTGAGCCACAGAGCGAGCTTGATAGGCTGACAGAGGGAGGACACACACTCGGGGGGAGGTAGGGTAGACTGCGTGGAGGAGGGGGCATGTGGACAGCCCTGAGAGGTGGAGGCGATGCTGTGGGTGGTGCTGTGGGAATGGAGACAGCCCGAGGGAAGGAGGTCAACTGAGCAGGTGCTGAGGCTGCGCATCGGGGTGGACAGAGATGTCGCTTCCCAGCAGGAATCTGGGGCTCTGTCACCTCAGGTGTTTGGCCTTAATTAGGGAAGACCCTTCTCGAACACCCAGAGATGTAATCAGAGGCTGTGGTCACAGATGGAGCGGAAGGGATGAGGTCTGGTCTGGGCAGTAGGTGCCAGAAGTGAAAGAGAAATGCTGCCCCTGGCACATGGGGTGGAGCCAGCCGGGACTTCCTTGGACAAGGTGAGAAGAGGTCCCCACAGAGGGAGCTGGAGGCATGGGCTGCCCTTCCCTGTCTCGGTGCAGAGACAGAGGAATTTGTCAGGAAAGCAGGGCTTAGCCTCAGCTGAGTTCCCAGTACCTTCTGCTCCTCTGGGCACACGGCCTCCTCTGAGCGGCAAGCGGTGTGCATCTCAGGTTCCCTGGGTCCTGATCAGTCACTGAGGTCTGCAAGGGTGAGCCTGATGCCACGTGAATATGTACTTATGACTCAATTAGTGCACATAAGTGAGAGTGTTTTCCATGGTAAGTTAGGAAATGGTTTCTATCTTAACCAAGAAATCACTTATTACCCCCAAAATGGAAAGACATGAATAAGAAGACCTGGGGACAGATCAAGTGTGTTCACAGTTTACAGGCAGCTTTGAGGGCATCTTCTTAGCCATCAGCTCTGTGGGGCAGTGAGAACAGACTCCAGAATGTTCCCTCCACAGACAGCAACAGCCGTGGGACACCAGCTGGTAAGTAGAGAGCAGGCATCAGACCCAGAACGTGCCCTGAGCCTGGCCTTTCCCTTTCCTCTCCAGCAGGCCTGCTCTGAGGACCCTGTCCCACCCCCGACCCTCCCACCCCCCGGCAGCAACCACAGGAAATCCCAGTCACCAGGGCTGGTCACTCAAATCAGGAGTCCGCTTCAGCCCTGAGGGCAAGTGGAGGTCTGAAAGCCTACACGGCGCCAGGTTACAGTCCATCACCATTCAAACAGTCCTTCCTGTATATTTGGGCACCTACTGGAAAGAAAAGGGTGAGTTTTCCCTAAGTAAAAAAACATACCCAAGAAACAAGGAACAACGAAATGATGTCACGCCCTAAGTACTCAGTATGTGAGACTAACATCTCTCTTGAGGGGCCATGACAAAGGAGAGAGAACAGGTCTTCCTTGGAGTGGACACTAATCCAGATGACTAGCATTTATCAGTGGTTTTCTGGGTGCCAAACATTACTCAAGGTGCTTTACATGACTAACTCATTTGCTCTAACCATCCTACGTGGTGAGCTCCTAACTTGCTCAAGGTGGAGACCCAGTGTGACCTTCAAACCTTTGTTCTGTATGGGCCCGTAAAGGATACTGATGGTGTATTTACTGAGAGCTTACCATGGGCAAGGTGGAGCCCCTTACATAAGTGGTCATACTGAATCCCTAAAAAATCCTAGGAAAATGTCTCCCCATTTTACAGATGGGGAAACTAAGGCTCCGAGTAGAGAAAGAAGTCCAGGGATGATATAGACACGCAGTAGATGAGGGCATCAAGTGGAAGGTGGTAAGGAGATGGCAGGACACAGAGTGGTGACAGTCGGTTTGGAGAGACAGTGGGTTTGGAATGTTAGGTGGATGAGATGGAACACCTCTTAGAAAAGGGATTCCCTGGGGACTCCTGGGTAGGGAGTTGACATCCTAGAAACAGCATTTGAAAGCAGCACTTCCTCTTTTTATTGTTGGCATTAGACTGGCCAGCTGGCCAGCTCTGGCTATATGTTCCAGCATGTCCTTCTCTTTGTAAGACACAAGATTAACATCAAAAGTCAGTGGACAGCAAGACTTTGCCACGTGACATTCAATACGCATCAGACACGTGTTGCTGAGATCTCACCGTGAGCCTGACCCTCACGTCTAGGGACTGCTTAGCACCAACTGTCCAGACAGCTGTGTCCCGTTCCTCGCTGGGCTCATGATGACTGTTCTGAGCCATCTGGGAAAGAAAGGAGCAGCTCCACATGCATTGGAGTTGTTTATTGGTCATTTTCAAGTTTAAGCCTCAGGCCTGAGTTTTGAGTGGCCAGATGTCTTAAAAAGGTCTACAGACTTCTAAACACAGGTTAAACATGGAGAAATGGAACAGGAAAAACTCTAGATGTTTTTGCTAGGCAAAGTTGTACATCTGGATATTTAAAAAGCAAGATTTTTAATGGAGCTTTTCGGTTTTCTCATGGATATTTGGCCTCATGTAGCTGCAAATGTGAATCAAAGTCGGGAAATAATATGCGGATTTGCATGGCAAGTTCAGTGGGCACTGAGCTGGAACTGTCAAAATGAAGGGCCTGAGTGAATGTCTTGGTTTTGCGTTATTGCGAGATGATGACAGCACGTGTGTGTTATATTACAGCGATCTGCCGTGGCATTAATGGTTTCGGTGTGTGATAAACGCAGCGGGTCCCCAAGGAAGTCCACACAGAGGTTAACTCCATCCAAACGAGTTATATATAGCTTGCCTCTCACTAAATTCGAGCAAGTCGCCCTCCACTTTGAAATAACACCACAGTTAGAGCAATATTTTGTATAAATTTTGTCCAAGTGATGAGTGTTTCCAGTGCAGGATTTCATGTTACCCTGGATAATATGGCCTGTGATGCGGAGGGTAATTAGGGGCGAATGCATAGCAAGCCTATCTCTGGGGAGTTCCTTTGGAAATTATTACATCGAAGCTATGGAATGGATGAGCCTAATGGGGCTGGATTTGGGAGCCAATTGTGGATCGTCTCCGAGGCAGAAAGAATATAGAGTGACCCACGGAAGAGAGCACACGCTGAAGCCTTCAGCGCTCGTGGACATGTGGCCATTGGGCTCAATGCCACTCGCTGAGAGTAGGAAGATGAATATATTACAGAACTGGGGACAGTGTGGGAGATCCAAGGCATGTGACAAGTCTGGAGAGGAAAGCTTGGAATTGTAAGCTCCACTCTGCCCTGGCCTTGCTCAGCCATCGCATACCGAGAGTTACACCCAAGCATCCCCACAGCAGGGTCTGTGGGAAACATTGTGAGGACCTCTTCTCGAATGCTCTTCCCTCGTGACCGTAGTGTCTGTCTGCTCTGTTTGGACAAGTAAAAGAGGATATTTTCTAACCCAACGGGCCTCTGGTTGGAGTCATTCTTTAAGGTTTCCTGGACTGAACAGATCCTGAGTGAAATGCAAGTCAGAAAATAAAGTAGTCTGCTCAGTGGGTCACGGTCTCCATGAGGCTACGTGTGCAGTCAGCACAGAACATATGGAGAGAGCATGTTTCCCCGCCGTGCACGCCTGAGACCTCCCCCAGCCATCTGCATGCACACATTCACACTCTCACTTCTAGCTGGAATTCTTGATGCAACTTTTGTTCTTTAAACTATTTTTTAAAATATTTTATTCATTTATTTGAGAGAGAGAGAGAGCGAGAGAGCATCAGAAGGGGAATGGCAGGCAGAGGGAGAGGGAGAAGCAGACTTCCTGCTGAACAGGGGACTCGATCCCAGGACCCCCGGGATCATGACCTGAGCCGAAGGCAGACCCTTAATGGACTGAACCACCCAGGTGCCCCTGAAACTCTTCTTCTTGAAGAAAGGAAGAGTCTTTATCAAGAGAAAGTCACAGAGATGTAGTCTGTCTGAAAGAGCTTTCAGGGGAAAGGAAACTAGTAAGATATTCTAATGTAAGTAGTGCAGGAGACTGCTGTTGAGGGAGGGTCTGTGGGAGGGTGCCCCTAGCTCGCTCTTTTGTCCTTAATTTTATTTTATTTTATTTTTTTATTTTTTTAATTTTATTTTTTCAGCGATCTAAGATTCATTGTTTAACTTTTGTCCTTAATTTTAAATAGGAAAAGGAAGTTGGATGGAAGTTGAGACGCCAAGCTCCTCAAGTTTGTTTATGGGAAGAAAGCAGTTTATAGGCAAGATTGATGGGTTGGCTCCAATGAAACAGCTTATTTCTACCTAGTTAGTACCTTTTTTTTTTTTTAACCAAAGAAGAAATAGACGTACATGGTAATATTCAAACAATATTCAAGGTATTTAATATCTCATTCCAGATCCTCTAATTTTGCTTGCCTGAAGCAGCAATTATTAATAGTTTCTTGTGTATCCTTCCAGAAATTTTTATGTGCCCGCAAGTACAGAGATGTAAACACATACACATATGTGTGTATATTTACATCTCTATTTTTTCCATAAATGGGAACACATTTATGCAATTTCTCTTTGTATTTGTTTTTCTGATTTGGCCAACCAGTTACACTATACATTGGAGAAGAAAGTGGAACTTAATCCAAAGCATGGAGTGTGCCCGTCCACAAAAAAAAAACAAACAAACAAACAAAAAAAAAACAGAACGGGAGAAAAGCCAGCCTCACAGCTTTTCCTGTGACTTGGGGTTTTACGCAACTGTAGAGAGCTTGGTTTGGCCATAGTATGTTATAGAAGCTGCTGTTGTGAGTGCAACTATGGCCTTAACATTGGATTAATACAATTATGGTGTTTGGGATGGAGAAAGACACTCGAGGAGCACACAGATAAATTGGGATGCGTTTTGAGGAGAGTGACCAGAATGGTAAAGGAGACTAAACGTCATGTCCAATGAGGTCTGAGTGACAAACCAACAAATTACGCCGGCCAACAAACACCCCCACCCCCCAGCTAGACATCCACAGACGAGATGATGAGAGTCTATTTATAATCCTGTTTTGGTCAGGATGTGAGGGGTCTAGAAAGCCACACTGACGTAGAAGGGAGAGGGAGAATCTTCTAGGGAGAATCTTAAGATCACCAAGAGGAGGAGGCGACAGGGAGGACACTCGCCATGAGGAACAGTCCTTCAGTGGATGGCGTCATCAGCCTGGTACAGTGGGAGTTCCGTGGTCCTGAAAGTATTCAAGTGAACACTGGGTAGTCACATGAAATGTGACTCATGTCCTATCGCTCAATCTGTCTTTCACAAAACCAATATTCTATAGGCTAGTACTTTTTGCTTCTCAGGGAATGTCCTGTGGAAAATGAAAGGTTAGAAATACTAGCTTAAACCAAGTGAAGCATGTGTCTTGACTACAGACTGTCTCAGGAAGAAGATAGAATGCACTGTCTCCCACATGGACTTGTGGGCATGCGTGCCCTCCTGTTGTACAACATGACAGAGGATGGACATGCCAAGGTTCAGGGATGTTCCCCACGATGCAGTTGGGAACACGCTGCTCCAGAAGATGGAACTACCACTGGATGACCATCTGGGTCAATATCAGTTGAGTGCTTCCCTAAGTCACAGGCATTATTTGATATGCTTTACCAGCATTTTATCTTCATAAGAAACCTTAGGAAGCAAGCCATTAGAAGACTCATTTTACAAATGGGGAGCCTGAGGAACAGAGAGGTTACCCAGAGTGCCTCAGGTCCCACAGCTGGGAACCTGAACCCAGGCTGACTGCTCGGGCATCGTGCTAAAACCGAGAAGAGAGAGCAGGCGCTGAAAGGGCAAGGTCAGGAACAGATACCTTCCTGGATACCTTTCTGGGAGAGTCCACAATGGAGCCTAACTGGAGGAATCTGGCTCCCCAAGAACATAAGTGCATAGAGAACGTGTGAGCGTGGGTGAGGGAGGACAGGGCCAGGTCATACTTCGAATAGGAAGCTGCCTGTTCAAATCACTTGGAGTTTTGGCACATCTCCATATGGCCTGCTACAGTGTCTGATGTTCCGTCTTTAGTAATAGGTTGATTTGATAAAAAATGACTGAATCTCTGAATATCATTTTACATTACTTAAGATCATCTAAGGGAGAGTCTTGGTCGTTTCGATGATGACACAGCTCAGGCCTTCCTTCACAGGACTGTGTTTATGATTCCTAGCTGAGGACAGGGGTTGGGAAGAAACACAAAGAGAGAGTCAGAGCATGCTTTATTTAAAGCTCACCAGGGGTTCCATGTGGCTTTTCCTGCTCATGGGGGAGGCAGTCAGGAGGTAATGCTCTGCTTGTCTCAGGACAACTTCCAGATGCTCTAGGGTACGAGGGAGCCCAGTGGGGAGTGCTTCCCACGTCTTGCCTGTCTGTTTGCCTCTAGCTCGCTTCCACTGGGCCCGTTCCCCCAAATTCTACACAGACTGGTGCAGAGGTATGGCATCTGTTTTTCTTCTGACCCTGTGTCCATGGGAGAAAACAGATACCAGCCCTGCTTCAGGGAATTCTGCAGGATGCCCCTGGCAAGGCAGGACAAACCAGTGAGCCGGTGTGTCTCCAGGGAGGGCAGCACATAGTAGGATTTCCATCAGGGGTGGCCTCTCCCCTTCTCCCCCTACACCTGTCTTCTGGGCCTCATCCTCCTGCCAGCTCCTAGGGCCAGTCTAACGAGGTCTCAAGATAGATCTTGTCTTCGGCCAGCTTGTATTAAGACCAGACTTTGCACCAGAGCCAAGAAAATGTAGATGGGCTTTACCATCATCCCTGCAACCAATGTTTATCTTCAAGATGTAAGGGAAGAGCCTGGAACATGCTCCTCTTCTCATGCTTTTGGAAAGCGCTGGTGTCATTAAACATTCCCAGACTTTCGAAGCTCCCAGCCCCTTAGCCCTGTGCACACATTGCAAAGCTCGGGGAAAGGGCACTATCCTGCCAGGCTACTGACAGATTTATCCCTCGGAGCTCACGGGGACTGGCCAGGCTACGGCCAGCCTATGCACAGCGCTCCTCACTTGAACAGGAACTGTCAGGACGTGTGAATGAAACACAGAGCAGGACTCTGAAAGGCTCGTGAAGATTTATTGAGTATTTCAGACCACAGAATTCTATAAAATAAGATCCGAAAGCCTGTCTGAGTGAAGCAAGAGAATCAGCCTTCAGAGGCAGCTCATCAGGAACTGTGATTGATTTAAGTGCATTGGATAAATCTCTGTCAGCCAGTGTTCTCATCCCTTCTGCCCCCCACCTCAAGTCCAGTCCTTCAGGCAGCACAGTGACTGAGTGAGAACACAGATGACCTCTGCACAGAGGGTCTCTCAGAGTCCATGGCACAGGCAGCATGATTTGTGGGGTGACCAGCTCCGGTGAAGGTAGAGAGAGCAGGTCAGGGGATGCAGACATGACCAGTCCTGAGGACTGTTGGCCTCATGTCCTACAGGTCATGGTGGCTGTGATGGGGGTGCCCCACAGGCTTGCCTGGAGGGAAAGTGGCCTTGATCCTGGGAGGAAAGGGTTTCTGTCATGCCCCATGGATGGACTGGTCACAGGCTCTACACTCATGGGAGGACTAGTTTTTTATCAGTCCCTGAGCTGCAGAAAGATGAGGTCCTCACCAAACCTTGGTGGTGCCCCCTGGAGGAAGACGAGAGCACACCCGCATTCCCTCTGCTTTTTGCCCTGACGGGGCTTCCTCAGGCCAGGCTCCTTGAAGGTGCTGAAGAAGGAAGCAATAAGCCCAAGAAGACCCATTTTTCCATAACAAGTTACCTCAAAACTTGGGCTTAAGATAATCATCACTTTATAATACCTTATGATGTTGCAAGTTGGAATTTGGTCATAGCGTAACTGACAATTTTATGTCACGGGTTGGACTGGATTTACTTGGTGGTCATCAACGGGTGGCTAGATCGTCTGAAGGGACCCAAATGTCTTTACTCATATGCCTGGTGCCTTGGAGAGGACAGAGGGAAGGGTGAGTCCAGCTGGGAACCCTCTCCCTCTCCAACAGTGGAGATGGATTTCTCACATGGTGATTAGGGCTCCTGGAGCTGGTATGTGTCACTTACACCAAACTCCGTTGGTCAAAGTGGTCACAGGCTAGCCCGAATTCAAGGGGAAGGGACAGAGAGCTCCCTTTCCAAAGGAGGGGTGTCAGAGAACTTGAGGGCATCCTGAACCTGCTGCCCCCACCTTCCCACCGACTATTTATTTATTCATTCAGGATTTATTGAGTCCTTACAATATATCAGATGCTGAACTGGGTGATAGGGAAAATTATGATAACAGTAATATATCCCAAGTGTTTATTATATGCCAGGCACTGATCTAAGTGCTTTATATATATCGACTCATTTTCATTCTTGCAATAACTATTTCACAAATGAAGTAGCTTCTGTACAGAGAAGTGAAAAGACTTGCCCAAGCTGGGAGATGGTAGAATCCAAGTCTTCCCAGCTTGTCCCAAAGCCTGTACGATTTCCCACTGTCCTGTGGTGCTTCCAGGATCTAATCTGACCCAGGTCTTGCTCCGAGCAGCTCCTGTTTTATGACTGAAGTAGGGCGTATAAACAGATAACTGGAATACATCAGTACATGAGAAATGCATCAGTGATTACAGTAATGCACCATGGCGACTCACACGAGGATGGGATTCCTGCCAGTTGTAAAGATCAGGGAAGACTTTATGGAAGAGTGTTTCAGTTTTCTATTACGGGGTAACAAATCAGCTCAGTGGCTTAAAAGACCATTTGATGATCTCTTACCATTGAATGGGTTGACCTGGTGGCTCTTCTCTTCTGAGTAGCATTGGTTGGGGTGCTGGGATAGCTTGACCAGGAGCTCACCTGGGGTCATCAGCTGGATTCCAAGAACAGTGTTCCAAGAAGAGGGAGCAGAAGCTTCCAGATCAAATAAGCTCCATCTCCAGAACGTCACATCACTTCTGCTACATCCTATTGGTTGGAGTGGCCACAGGCCCAGTCATGTGACAGTGCGGAGGGGATTTCACCTGATGGTTCTTTGCTGTTATTGAAGTAATAGTCCAGCACAAGGAGAAGGCTGTGCGCTGACATTTGAAAGACAGTATTTTCCTTTTCTTCTGTTTTTATTTTCCCTCCCACTAGGGGTATTTCTATTATAAATATCTGTCATGTAGGCATTAAAAATAAATCATAAGGTATATGAATACTAGGAAAAATATGAAAATAGAGATAAGCATAAGGAGGACCCAATTCCAAGACAAACAGAGGTTGGAAAGGCAGGCGTGGGATAGTTTGAGTCTTCTCTCTTTGTCAAGAAAGAGCACACCAGACAGAGGGCAACACATGAGCAAATGAGGGGCTGTGGATTCCTCCACTGGGAAGGAAGCAACGAGGGAGATGATAGTCGGGGCAGGCCCACTCTTGAAGTACAAATAAATATTCATCTTTGCAGACTGACTTGGGCCAGGCAGTTCTCCTAGGCAGCTCTTCTGCAAAGGACTACCATGAATAAAGCTTCTATAAACAATTGCATGTAGGTGTTTGTGTGGACAAGTTTTCGTCTCTCTGGGACAGATGCCCAAGAGGGCCATTACTGGGCTGTATGGTAAGTGTATGTGTAGTTTTATAAGAACATGCTGGACTCTTTTCCAGAGTGGCTGTACCCTTTCACATTCCCACAGCGATGCATGAAGGCTCGTTATCATCAGCAGTGTTTATCATCACTATTTCCATCTTAGCCATTCTGATGGGTGTACAGCGATACGTTGCTTTGGTTGTAATTGGCATTTCCCCTTACGGCTAATAATGTTGAGTGACTCTTCGTGTGTTTACTTGACATCTATATATCCTCTTTGTTAAAATGTTTGCCCATTTTCCCCCCTTTTAAACTGGATCGTTTGAGGTTTTGTGTGTATGTGTGTGTGTTTTAATGTTAAGTATTTTATCAAGATGAAATTCACATAATATAAAAACAACTCAGTGGTATTTAGTATATTCATAGTTCTGTCTAGTCCCAAATAATGTTCATGAACCTCAAAGAAAAACTTTTCTCCATTAAGTAGTTCCTCCCCACTTTCTCCCCACCTCCCAGCCCCTGGTAACCACCTATCTGGGCTCTGTGTCTGGATTTACCTGCTCTGATTATATGTCAGATCAGCGGAATCACACAACGTGTGACGTTTTGTGCCTGGCTGCTCAGTGCTGGTGGGAATTCCACTCAGTCCCTAAGGGTGTTGCCAACTGGAATAGAAGGTACACTCCGGGCCTCCTGGTGCTTCCAAGTGGGAGCTGGCAGGGCCAAGCCTCCAGGATAGACACAGCTTCCTCGGGCCAGCTGTCTGGTGTCCAGATGCTGATTGCTGCTGCTGGATCTCTGCTGGGGTGACCAGGGCAGGAAAGAATTAGTTCTGCTTTCTGCCACTGTGGTGGGGAGGTGGAAGACCCTGAGCCTAGGTCACCCTTTGGGTAAAGGACCAAGAGATGCCAGGAGTGCCATGGGTGAGTCTGGGTCACCTTCTCCTGTTGGATAGGAGATGCTAAGCTTGCTGGTGCAGCTGGGTGGGAGGAGCAGGCGTTCCTGCTGTCACTGCCCGGGAGACAGAATACGGGGCTCCCAGCTCTGCTTCTGCTTATGCCCCTGGTGGGTGGGTGGGTAGGAGATGACAGTCCCCACCCTACCTTCACCTGACACCATTTCCAGCAGACAGAGCAACCTACTGCTGCTGGGTAGGCAGGGAGGGGATTCTCCACCCCGGGTGTGCCTATGCTGCTGCCGTGGGCTGCATGGAGGTGGTGTCGATCCACCTTTTATTTAACTTCGTTAATCTTTTAAGATTTATTGATTTGAGAGAGAGGGAGGGAGAGCATGCAGGGGGAGGGACAGAGGAAGTGGGAAAGGGAGAGATTCTAAAGCATATTCCCTCCTGAGGGGGGCGCATGACACAGCAAGATCCCAGGACCCTGAGATCATGACCTGAGCTGAAATCAAGGGTCTGACACTTAACCGACTGAGCCACCCAGGTGCCCCTTAACTTCATTAATGTTAACATTTGTATCTTCTTTCTGTCATGCTAAAATTTTCAGTTCCTTGCAACTCCAACAAATTATTTATGTGCTTTATCTTATAATTAAAGACAAAAAACAGCCTCAATAACAATACCAAGGGGCACCTGGGTGGCTCGGTTGGTTAAGCATCTGCCTTCGTCTCAGGTCATGATCCCAGGGTCCTGGGATCGAGCCCAGCATCTGGCTCCTTACTCAGGGGGGAGCCTGCTTCACCCTCTCCCTCTACCTGCTGCTCCACCTGCTTTTTTCTCTAAAAAAACCCCAAAAAACAAAAATAAAAAAACCAAAACTATCTCCAACAATATAATCATTGAAAATATTGCTTTTTAAAAAATATTTTATTTATTTATTTATTTATTTTTTTATTTTATTTTTATTATTTGCCCAAGGGGTACAGGTCTGTGAATCATCAGGCTTACATCTTTCACAGCATTCACCAAAGCACTTGACAGAGAGAGATTACAGTAGGCAGAGAGGCAGACAGAGAGAGGAGGAAGCAGGCTCCCCACTGAGCAGAGAGGCCAATGTGGGACTCGATCCCAGGACCCTGAGATCATGACCTGAGCCGAAGGCCAAGGCTTTAACCCACTGAGCCACCCAGGGGCTATTTTCCCAATTTTTATGCATGTATTTATGCCACAAGTCAATAGAGTTAGATGTATTATTTCTTTCAACTGGCTTTTGTTTTTTAAGGGGTTCATATTTTAAATTTAATTGTATTATAATTCTATGAAAGATTTACAAGGTTGAACCACATAAGAAAGCATACTGCAAGCAGTCCAGGTTTATCCCTGTTCCTTCCAGTTGTGTTCTCTTTCTCCCCAAAATGTAACTTTGTTGTTGCTATTTTGCTCTGTTTGAGGTTCTTCCCTTTTATTGGTAAAGTAGATACAACATGAAATTGATCATTTTAACCATTTTTAAATGCATAATTCATTGACACTTATTACATAAACACTGTTTTGCAACCATCACCACGATCCATCTCCAACACTACTTCATCATCCTGCACTGAAACTATACCCGTTAAGCCTAAATTCCATATTGCCCCCTCCCCAACATCTGGTAACCATTGTTCTCCTTCTGGTCTCTATGAATTTGACTACTCGTTGCTCTTATGTAAGTGGGATCTTGCAGCATTTGTCTTTTTGTGCGTGGGTTATTTTACTTTGTGTATTGTCTTCAAGTTTCAGGCATGTGATTGCAGATATGAGGATTTCATTCCTTTTTCACACCAAATAATATTTCATTGTATGAGTATACCACATTTTGTTTATCCATTCATCCACCAATGGATGTTTGGATTGTTTCATTCTTCTGCTGTTGTGAATATTAAACTTTCCATTTCAGATAGTTGTAGATTCCCATGCAGTTATAAGAAATCCTGGGGACTTTCTTCAGGTCTTTCCAAAGGTAACATCTCATAAAACAAAACCAGGATCCAATACAGCCTGATACACACAATGTTGTACTATTATGGAAAATATAATATAGGAGGTAAGCTGCAGTAGCGTATTCTACAGTATCACAAACTAGATACTGACATCAGTTGAGTCAAGATACTCTCTTTACCCCAACACTCCTATAGTCCTAATACAGGAATCGGCCGTCTCCCTTCCATCCCTAGAATTTTGTCTATATTTTGCCTATATTCTGAATATAGGAATCTCCTAATGTCCTTACCATCCCTATACTTTTGTCATTTTAAGAGTATTATATAAATGGAATTCAACTGCATATAACATTTTGGGATTGACTTCTTTAGGTCAGCAAAACAACCTTGAGATTTATCCAAATTGTTGTATGTATCAATGATAGTTTTTCTGTGTTTTTCCTTTTTTATTGCTGAGTAGTACTCCATGGCATGGATGTACCACTATTTGTTCAACCACTCACTTACTGAAGGGCATCTGGGCATTTCCAGGTTTTTTTGGCTGTTACACTGCAATGAAAATCCATATACAAATTTTGAATGCACATAAATGTCTATTTCTCTGAGATAAATGCCCAAGAGTATGATTTCCGTGTTGTATGGCATTGCATGTTTAGTTTTACAAGAAACTAACAACCTGTTTTCCAGAAATGTATTATTTTTTATTCCATAAGCAATGTATGAGTAGTCCAATTTCTCTGCATTCTCACTGACATATGGTGTTGTCATTATTTTTTATTTCAGCTAATCTGATAGGAGTGTGGTGATATCTCATTGCAATTTTAATTTGCATATTTTAATGGCTAATGATGTCGAATATATTTTCATGTGTTTATTTTCCATCTGTTTTATTCTCTTTAGTAAAATGTGCATGATTTTTGCTCATCTTCTAGTTAGATTGTTTTTTAATGTTGAGTTTTGAGAGTCCAGATATCAGTCCCTTGTCAGATATGTGATTTTCAAATATGTTATTCTATTCTATAGCTTGTCTTTTGATATTCTAAACAGGGTCTTTCAAAGAGCAAATATTTTTTTAATTTTTATAAAGTCCAATTTATTAATTATTCCTTTTAGGAATTGTACTTTTGGTGTCAAATCTTTGTCTAATGCTAGATTTTGAATCTTTTCAATTTTGGGGGGAGAATTTTATAGCTGTACATTTTAAATTGAAGTCTGTGACTCATATTGAGTAAATTTTTATATAAGGCATAAAGTTTACATAAAGGTTCATTTTTTACCTATAAATGTCACTTCTTCCAGCACTGTTTGTTAAAAATGCGATCTTTTCTCCAAGGAATTGCTTTTGTAGCTTTGTCAAAAATCAATCGGGCATATTTGTGTAGACATATTTATGAATTACCTTTTCTGGTCCACTGAAGTATGTATCTGGTTCTCTGATAATACCAGAGTCTTGATCACTGTCAGCTATATAAGTCTTAAGAGTAGAGGGGTAGGCAGATTCCTTGCACTGTTTTCTTCTTTTTCAAAATTATTTCAGCTCTTCGAGTTTCCTTGCCTTTCCAAATAAATTCTATCATAAGTTTTCTTATATGTAAATTTCTTGTGGTTTTTATAAGAATGCTTTTAAAACTATATATCAATTTGAGGGGGATTGACATATTTACCATGCAAATCTTTCAATCCAGGAACACAATATGGCTCTCCATTTACTTAGAACTTGAATTTCTTTCACCAGAGTTTTGTGGTTTTGAGCATATAAACTGAATACATATTTCACTGAATTTATTCCTATGTATTTTTGAGCAATTATAAGTGGTATTTTATTTTTAATTTTGGTTTTCAAATGCTAACTGGTAGGACATAGAAACATAATTATTTTTGTATGTTTATCTCATATCCTCTGAACTTGCTGAACTCATTTATTAATTCTAGGAATTTTCTTTTTTAAAAAATTTTATTTAGGTAATCATGCTATCTGCAAATGTTGCTTATTCTGTTAAAATATGCATTCCTTTTACTTTCTTTTCTTCCCTTATTCCACTAGCCAGAACTTCTAGTATTATATTGAATAGGAGTGGTAAGATGCAACATCCTCGCTTCATCTCCACACTTACAGGGACTTATAGTATCCATACTTATAGTATCCAGATAATGTTAGCTTCATAAAATAAATTGGGAAGTGTCCTTCATTCAACATTTTGGGAACAAATTGTGTAGAATTGGTGTCAATTCTTTAGAAATTTGATAGAATCCTCCAGAGAAACCATCTGAGTCTGGAGATTTCTTTTGGGGGAGTATTAATTATGAATTTAACTTCCTTGATAGTTTTAAAGCTATTAAAATGATTGATTTCACACTTAATGAGTTGTAGTAGTTCATCCTTTCCAAGGAGTTGGTGTAATTCATCTCTGTTTTGAAGTTTATATGTATAGGGTTATTCCTAAACTTTTCACATTACTTTTTTTTTTGTATGCAGTGTCAAGTCATATTCTTGACTAATTCCTAGTATCGGTAATTTGTACGATCCGTCTTTTTACTTTGCCAGTCTTATTAGAAATGTGTCAATTTTACTGATCTTTTCAAACAACAAGCGTTTTGAGTTAATGATTTTATTTATTGTTTTTCTGTTTTCTTTTCCCACTATTTCTATTCTGATCCTTCTTATTTTTCCCCTTCTAATTGTTTTTGGCTTATATTGGTCTTGTATTTCTAGGTCCTTGAGGTGGAAGCCTAGTTTATTGACTTGAGGTTTTTACCTATTTTCTAATGTGTGTTTTAGTGCTATATATTTCCAGCACAGTACCACGTCAGGGGTGCCCCTCCCTCCCCGAATTTTGATAATGTTACATCTTAATTTTCACTCAATTTAATACAATTTTTAAATTTTCCTTGATATTTATTTTTGACCCATGCATTATTTTAAAGTGCTTTGTTTATTTTTCAACTACTTGAAAATTTTTAAAATCTTCTTTTGTTGATTTCTAATTTGATTCCCTTGGGGTCAGAGAACAATCGCTGTGATTTCAGTTCTTTTAGTTCTTGTTGAGTTTTGTTTTATTGCCCAGATTATGACCTCCCTTGGTACATGTTCTGTATTGAAAAATAATGTGTATCCTGCTACTCTTGGGTAAATGCTTTATACATGTTCAGTAGATCCTGTTTGTTAATATTGTGACCGAGTTTTTCAGTATTCCTCTGATTTTCTGTCTAGCTTTTCTAGCAATTGTTGTGAGAGAGAGAGATGCTGAAAACTCCAACTGTAATTGTGGATCTGCAAATTTCTCCTTTCAGTTCTATCAGCTTTTGCTTCACATAACTTGCAAATTTATTGTTTGTTCCATACATTTTATGATTGTTATATCTTCTTGATGGATTGATCCTTTAATTATTGTTTGTCTCTTTCCATCTACATCAATTTTCTTTGCTACTCTCTGTCTTTTAAATGGTGCATCTAGACCACCTAATATAGTTATTGATGTGTTAGGGATTGAAACTGCAATTTTGTTTTTTATTTTGTTTATTATCTTTGTGTGTGCGTGTGTGTGTGTGTGTGTGTGTGTGCTTTTTCCTAACTTCCTGTGGGTTCTTTGAATATTTTTATTTAGAATTTCATTTTGATTTGTCTGTAGTGTTTGTGAGTAAATATCTTTACATAACTGTTTTAATGGTTGATTTACATAATATATAAATCACAGTCTACTGGTGTCATATTTTACCAATTCAAGTGAAATGTAATTACTTTGTTCCTCTACTCTCCCCCATTGATACACTTAAAACCATTACCAGGTAGTGCTAAAATTTTTTTTCAGCCATCAATCATAATTTTGGAAACCCAAGAGTATCACAGAATATTACGGTACTATGGTACCACAGAGAATTGCTATTTAATTTACCAGTAGTTTCTCTTTTGCATTCATTTTTCCTTCCTGATGTTCTAAGGTTCCTTCTTCCTTTCTCTTTTGAGACCTTCCTTTAGCCATTCTTTTAGGTTAGGTCTGCTGGTGAGAAAACCTTGGTTTTCCTCTGTCTGAGAATATCTTGCTCCCCCCTCATTTCTGAAGGGTATGTTCACTGGGTAAAGGATTCTGGGTTGACAGTTCTTTTCTCTCAGCATTTAAAAAAAAATGTTCCATTTCCTTCTGACCTCCATGGTTTTTGATGAGAAATCCACTGTCACTTGAATTGCTTTTCCCTATAAGTAATGTATACTCCTGCTTTTTCATGATATTTTCTTCGTCTTATTTTGTAAAAGTTTAACTATGATGTGTCTCAGTATATATTCTGAGGGCTTATATTGTTTGGGGTTTGCTCTGATTATTGAATCTATAGACTTAAATCTCTTTCCCCCCCAAGTTTGGGACGTTTGAGCCACTATTCTCTTGAGTACTTTTGTAGCTCTATCCTTTTTCTCCTCTCCTTCCAGGACTCCAAGGACACAAAGGTTAGATTTTTTGTTATAGGTCCTGAGACTCTATTAATCTTTTTCAGCCTATGTTATTTCTGTTGAAAACACTGGATAATTTCTATTTGTTCATTCACTGATTCTTGCTTCTGAATCTCCATTCTGCTGTTGAACCCACTCCACTGAGTTGGTTTGCTTGTTTTTAATTTTGGTTATTGTATTTTTTAGTTAGAAAATATCCATTCTGTTTGGTTTTTCTTTATGTCTTCTGTTTCTTTGCTATACTTTCTCTTTTTTCATTTGTTTTAAGCACATTCATAATTGCTCATTGAAGCATTTTTGTGATGACTGATTTAAAAATATTTTTTAGATAACTATATTTCTGTCATCTCAGTTTTGGCAAAAGGGATATTTGTTATGTCATAATGGCCAGATGGATTTAGGAATCCAGTTTTCCCGCTTGGCCTCCATTGGTACGTATGCAAGATGGGAGGAGCTTCTCATTACTACTGGGCAGGGATGGGAGTTCTGTCTCCCCACCAAGGCTCCACTGGTACCTTTCTCCCTGGTAGTGATAGATATACCCTGTTACTTCTCTCCACTTGGATCCACTGGTATCACAGATGGTGTGACCTCATTACTACTGAGTTGTGGTGAAAGTCCAGACTTTCCTCTATCACCTCCTCTGTCACCACCCCAGTGGAGAAGGGGTGGTGCTTCATTACTTCATGGTAAAAATGGAAGTCCAGGCTCCACTTATGGTCTCCATGACACTGTGTATAGAGAAAGGCTTTATAATTTAGTAGAGATGAAAGTCCTGGTTCCTCACTCGGTCTTCTCTGACACTACATCAACACGAGTGTTGGGGGGCCTCCTGACAGAGTGGTAAAGCCCAGGATCCTCACTCAGTTTTTGCTGGCATGGGAGTAGGTGGGTCACTTTGTTTTATCTGGGGTGTTTGATTGGATTAGAGTCATTATTCTGTGTTGTTGAGCTGTTTCTTTCATAGCCATTTGGCTTAGGAGAGTAGGCTTTTGTTTAATGGTGTTTTGTTTGGTTTGGTTTGGTTTGGTATGTGATCATTGGTACTTCTAGGTAGCTGGCTTCTTCAGCTCCATGTTTGGAAAACATGAGTTAAAAGAAAACCCATGGAACTAACTATGATGTGGCCCTTGGTTCCCAAGGATCTTCAGTGGTCTTCCTTCTTTTTATTTATTTATTTATTTATTTATTTATTTATTTATTTATTTATTTATTTAAACAGAGAGAGAGAGATCACAAGTAGGCAGAGAGGCAGGCAGAGAGAGAGAGGAGGAAGCAGGCTCTCTGCCGAGCAGAGAGCCTGATGTGGGCCTCGATCCCAGGACCCTGAGATCATGACCTGAGCCGAAGGCAGAGGCTTTAACCCACTGAGCCACCCAGGCGCCCTCCTTCTTTTTATTTTATAGTCCATCAGGCATTTGCTGTATGTGTACTGTCAAGCATTTTAGTTGTACTTAGCAAGAAGAAAAAAAGTACATCTCCATCTTTCCAAAAGTTGAAGTCTCTTACACTTGTTTAATATGGAAAATATCTACATACATGTGTATTCCTTTTGTTCATAAGTAATGGTAACATAATATACATACTTTCTTGCCCATCCAATATTTGTTCACTTCAGACTGTATCCACGTGAAGGAATATGTAGAGCCGTTCCTTATTTCTTTTTACTGCTTCAGATTAATCCTTTGTTTGACTGAACCCAAGTTGATTTTACCAGTTCATTATTGACACCATAGGTGTTTGTTCCAATTTTTTTACACTATTGTGACAAATAGTCCCATAATGAAAAACTTTGTATCTATATCTACACCTTTACCATCTTTGGGATGAATTACCAAAGCATGTGTAAGTTTGCTACCTCTTCATAGTATTTTTTTGATAGTTGAAACTGACATCCTGAAGGAGGTTTTGGACTTCAGCCTTAATAAAGACACTACTTGTACCAGCTACTTACTTTCAGTGTATTCTAGACCAAGCTAAATTATCTCTCTAGACTCCAGTTTTCCCAAATCTATTGTAATATAGCTACCCTATGCTTGTTGTGTGTGTGTGTCCCACTAAGTTTTGGACATTGTTTTAATTGCTTTATTTACTTCACAACAGTCCAGTGAAGTCATTATCAAAACTTTCATTACATAATCAGTGAGTTGGAAGGATGTAGGAGGAACTCAAGATTTTCCTTTTACGCCTGCCTTCTGTGTAAAAAAGTAAAGATGACTGTCTGTGTCTCAGGGTGTTGCAAGGATCAAATGAGATAATAGCTATAAAGCATTTTTAAAGCATGACTTGTAAAGTACACATCCATTTTTATAGTCATTTTCCTTCCCGTAGGGAGATTTCATGAAAACCAGTCTATTTTCATCATGGCATTTAGAACTTTCTTTTAGGACAACCTCTTGTGTGGGTGGTTAAAGTCACTTATTTCACAGAGACTTCATGTCTCACTTCCTTTTTAGAGGTGGTCCTCTCAACACATTTCATTCCTCTGAGGACATTTTCCCCATTCACTCCATAAACCCTGTATCCCGATAGAAGTTCCCTGTGAAGCACTACCACCTTAGAGGTCTTCTCACATCAGTATGACTTGCATGTGCCCAAGATCCTTCCCTTGCCAACACACACATTTCCAGGGAGCCAGAGCAGTGTGGGTGAAGTTCAAGGGTGCTCAAGGGAAAGGGAGAGAATATGGATGAAGGCAACAGTGCTGATTACCAGATGGATGTGTACTAGGATTGGGAGGGGCTCCTGAGCTCTTGGGGGATTTTTTGGTCTTTGCTCATTCTTTAGCAATCATACATCAAGTAGCTATTTGTATCCAATTTCAACCAGACAATGAGGGGAAAAGATTATTGGCATTGGAGATAAAGTAAATCCTGTCAAAGCGTGATTAAAATCTAATTTTATATTAAGTCTACATTAATTATTTAGAATATAATGATTGTGTTCCAGATGCTATTTTCAAGAGTAAGGAAAACAAAAAGCACAACAATTTAAGCAGAAAAAATGTTACAAGTTGAGGATGAAAAAATGACAAAAGGTTAGACTCAATTAAAACAATCTGTTATTGTTTTCTGTTGTCCAGCTAAGCCTTTTGTTTTAAAACGTGAAAAATGATCCCATACAAATATTAGGATTGTTTGTTCCAACACTTTGAAAAATGCCGATGGTATTTTGATCAGGATGGCGTTGAAAGTATAGATTGCTCTGGGCAGCATAGACATTTTAACAATGTTTATTCTTCCGATCCATGAGCATGGAATGTTTTTTTTTTTCATCTTTTTGTGTCTTCTTTAATTTCTTTCATGAGTGCTCTGTAGTTCTTCAAGTATATATCTTTACCTCTTTGGTTAGGTTTATTCCAAGGTATCTTATGGTTTTTGGTGCTATTGTAAAAGGAATTGATTCTTTAATTTCTCTTTCTATAGTTTCATTGTTAGTATATAAGTTTACCCCAGAGATACAGATGTAGTGAAAAGAAGGGACACATGCACCCCAATGTTCATAGCAGCAATGTCCTCAATAGCCAAACTGTGGAACGAGCTAAGATGCCCTTCAACAGACGAATGGATAAAGAAGATGTGGTCCATATATACAATGGAATACTACACAGCCATCAGAAAGGATGAATACCCAACTTTTGCATCAACATGGATGGGACTGGAGGAGATTGTGCTGAGTAAAATAAGTCAAGCAGAGAAAGTCAATTATCATATGATTTCACTTACTTGTAGGACATAAGGAATAACATGGACAACATTAAAAGAAGGAAAGGAAAAATGAAGGGGGGAAACCAGAGGGGGAGATGAACCATGAGAGACTGTGGACTCTGAGAAACAAACTGAGGGTTTTAGAGGGGAGCAGGGTGGGGGGATGTGTTGGCCCAGTGATGGGTATTAAGGAGGGCATGGATTGCATGGAGCACTGGGTGTTATACATAAACAATGAATCTTGGCACGCTACATCGGAAACTAATGATGTACTGTATGGTGACTAACATAACATAATAAAAAAATAGTAATTTAAAAAAACTGAAAAAAAATGTGAAAAATGAAACCTCCACAGCATGAGTTTGGCACTCAGTGACCTGTCCTTCTCACCCTACAACAGGCCTGCAGATGGTCTGGTGAGTAAGGGGATGGCTTGTCATACCCTTGCCTTGTGACTTCCTGCCTCCTCATTCACTCCTTTTCTGCCAAAAGACTTTATTTTGTCGTCTTTGTTGAAAAGATTGTAAAATAAGTAAATGATTTTATTTTTTCTAACTGCAACCTTTCTGTTCTGCCTTCCCTACTTCCTGGACCTTGCTTATTGGATAGGTGACTGAATCAGTCTGGGCTGGGTTCAGGGATCTGCAATTCTAACTCACAGAGATGAGACACCATGTTTTATTGATAAATGTTTAACATCTCCTCCTTTTCCCTGTTCCTGCCTTGTTCCCATGACATGCTGATGGAGCAGAAGACATGCAAGATGGTGCCTTTTGTGGAGTTCCAGAAGTTTCCTCAGATGGATGGAAATTTGCATTTTTCTATATATACATGGTCTATCATTATTTTTAAACAGGCAATCAGTCCCTTGCATAGTCAATTAAGGACTGATTATATATTCCTAATGTCATTTACTCCCATATATATGAAGCGGGATGGGTTGACTGAGCTGCCAATGGCTTTCATTTTGTTTATTTTTCTTTGGTTCTTATTGTTCATTTTGTTTGCCTTTAATGAGTAGACAACAGATAGGATTTGGGGAAAATGCCACTTTAAACCTGGAAGTATTTTTCATATTTGCCAGATGTGGACAAGATGTGGACACTTAGTTCAAGAGACTGTAGAGAAGGCATGGTGCCTGAAGTTCCTGTCATACAAAGGGAACACCATAAACAAGGAATGGCTTAGGAGGGCAAATACGAACTTGAAGAGTGTCTTTGCAGGTAGCACTTGGAACAATCTAAGACTTCCNCTTTGCAGGTAGCACATAATGCATATGATCTCTGGTACAGGGAGGCAAGCTGAACGGTGGGTGGACAGTGAATGCTGGGCGGGACTTATGGACAGTGAGCCTGGGCAGGTGGGTACTTAAGGGCACTTACAGAGTCACTCCTTGCACATTAGCTTCCTTGTACTCATGAATCTTGAGCTCAATTTTGTCAAACTTACCAAAATATTTGCCAAGTTTCTGTAGAGAATACTAGGAATGGAGAAGTTGAGAGAGGGCAGGGTCTGCCCCCAGGACTGCGGGGGGAGGTGAGGAGTTCACAACCTCAAAGAGGCTGGAGGTGAGGTCTGCTGAGCAGAGATGAGCCTCCCTGGGGCTACTCCAAAGACACCCAAGGTGAGAACCTTAGGGGAACTGAGGTCCTATAAACTGGAGGCACTGCAGAGCTCTCAAAATTTGTGGCATCAATGACAATGTGACCTGATTTGCACTGAGGGGTGGCAGAAACTAGATGTTCCTGTCACCTATTTTATTTAATTTTCAGAAACCTCTGTGAGGTGAGTGTTAACTCTGTTTTATAGATGGGTAAACTGACAATCAGAGAAGTTGATTGGTTTTTCCAATGTCATCGACCTAGTACGTGGTAGAGCTCAGATTCAAATATGTACTTATGAGCAGGGCGAGGTTTTCCATTCACCATCAGCCCTTCATAGAGAGAAAAGCAGGAGATAAGAAAAACACAGAAATAGCAAAGAAGGTCCCAAAGTAGGTTGAAGGAGCTTTCCATATGGTCAAAGGAAAGGATCCTTCACTGTAGAGAGTATTTTCTATAGAAGATCAGGAAGACCAAACTCTCTGCATCTAGTTTCACCAAGGAAAAAGTTGGAAGAAGTAGATTATCCGACCCTAGGGGAAGGCAGACAAGTACACATATTCTGGGGTTTGTGATGGGGGGAAATAGGAATGGAAACCACAGAGAAAACATATCTTATGTCTGCCCACAAAGAGCTCTGCGGTCTGACGGCAAGAAGATAGTTTATCATCTGGGGTCTCTGTGTATTTGTTACTGTCCAGTAGTGATGTTTTCTCTCTGAGCCCATGATCTTCAAAGCATTAAGCAGAGATATTTGTGGTGGTGTTATCTGGGCTATGGAATGGCCATTTCTTAGTATTTCTTAGAGGTTAATGGAGCTCAGTGATTTTCTTCCATTACCAAATAGTTCCAGCAAGAGCAATGACTTTTAGTGGGAGGAAACTTGGTGAAGAAGGCTGTGACCTCTTTCCTGGAATGGAGTTATACTGAGAGTGCCTGGTTTGGACGTAAAGGTGGAGCTATTATATTTGACTCTGGGAATTTACATGACAGACTTCTTGAAGGTGATATTAAGTGTGGGGGCCCTAAATAACAGTGAGTTCTAATAAAGACTTTGGAAAGACAACGCTGGGATGACAGTGTAGAAGGAAGGATGATCCATAAGGAATATGGCAGCGGGAGCTGGAAGGCCACAAAGACCTAAGCCTGGCAACCCATGAAAGGTACCAGAAGAGGTGCTGGTCTCCAGCTAGGGAAATCTGAGAGCACATGCCAGGGGAGAAAGGATTTAACCACGTGTTAGAGAAACCTGCAGGGTTGAAGGACCTGGGCAGAGCTGCAGGCAGGATGGGAAGGCATGGGGCCTGGAGGGTGTGTCTGACTGCTGACTTTTCTTTAAGTCTTTGTCAGGGTGGGCTTATTAAGAAAACATGTGCTATGTTTTTAACCTTGAGCCTGAGAAAGGGTGAGAATGAAGACTCCCAGTTTTGTGAGGCGATTAAGGATTACCTAAACCAGTGGGGAGAGAAAGGAGTCATGAGTGAGAAAGAGAGACAAGAATTGTTGGTGGGAGATGCTTTCAGGCAATCTCCATAGCAAATTTTGGTTGGCTGGAAGGCCCCAGGGACACCTGGTTTCCATACTTCATTTCAGTTAATTTGGTAGAAAAGGAGAACATCACTGCTATTGAGAATCAGAAAGAAAAAAAATATATAGTGTAGGGTGTGGGGTGGCTGCCATGACTTCTCCAATTCAAGTCCGCCACCTAGACATTGGGCAATGATGGCACGCGCTGGGGCCTGATGTGGGGATTACTACACAATTTAGAAGTACCAGTTGAACACAGTCCATGTGAAAGGGCATCATGTTTTATCACAGCCCCATCAGATTCCTCAACAGTGTGTTGGGTGTAGCTGGAGGCCACAATCAGAGCTGTGAGGACAACATACGCAAGCAAAGCTCAGCCACCAGAGAACTGGCAAAGAGGGTGAACGAGCCTCACCACCGCCCGGCTCCCCCGAGTGCCAACGTCCATAACTGTGCCTGGATAATCAAGAAATGCATCAACTGGGCCCAAGGAGGTGTTTGGACTCCCTTCTCTGGAGATGCAAAATGAGCAGGAAGAGGATAAAGACCTTCGGAAACAAGGATCCAGCGACACGGAGCCCGAGGTGGTGTTCAGTACCACACTGGCACAAAGTGTTATATTTTCTTCAGTAGATCTTAGCAGCCCAAGTCTGGGACCCAGACATATATTCAAAATGGACATAGGGCTGTGTAATCGAGAAAGGAGCAGTGATACATATCGCCAGGGTGCATGCATGTGTGGACATACACGTGTGATGTGGGGGTGGGGATGACAATGCCCACGTCAGGACAAGAAAATCAGAGCACTCGAGACAGCCTGCTCCAGATCAGAGAAGAGAAGCCTCCATCCAGTGGGCCTTGGGGAAGCCACCCCTTCTCGCCTAGGCTGGGCGTGAGGAAACAGAGCTTCCCTGGGCGACACAGTGGTAGAGTATGCTTCTCCAGTCCCTGTTGGCTGCTCTTTGGCAATGCGGAGATTAGAGACTGAATCCACAGGGTACAAAGGGAGAGCTGATAGTGAACACACAAGCTTGCTATCCTTCCTGTCCGGGAGCCCTTCTGCATTCATCACCACCTACCACTTGGTGGGAAGGGGCTCTAGCTGGCCCTGGTCTGCAGGGGAGGGGAAGCTCAGAGAACTTTCTCTCTTACTGAGGGATGGGACGTGGGACAAAAAGAGAGAGAGGGGCCAGAGAGAAGTAATTCCCAGCCGCCCATCCTGGGGGGCTCTGCAGAATGAAAGGTAATTTATTGAGCAAAGTGAGAACTCTCACTCAGCACTGTCTTCTGAACCTCCCGTGAATGTACGGCCTTTCTCCAGTAGGGCTTTCTTTCTGGTAACGTCCATCCCTTAAGGATGTCAGCTTCTCTGGTTACAGAGTTGCTGTCCATCTGCTTCTGCTTGGAATGGGAAAGGAAACAGGAGCAAGCCCTTCAGCGAAGGAGGGAGGGAAGACTTAGCCTTGTGTTTGCCTAGAAATACCGGGTGATTTGGTGGGTGCTGGGCTGGTGCAAGCCCCCCTTCAGGAGCACCACCAAAGTCCCGTCCTGGGACGGGACCTGGACCCCTGGGGCGTCCGCTGTGCCTGGTGTCTGACAGCACCTGGGGACAGGCTGGACCAACCGCGTCGTTTGCCACCCCCCACCCCACAATGTATTTTTTTCCCCCTTCTTCCCAAGTCAGTGTGAATTTAAACAAATTTCAGACCTTGAAATCAGACTCAGAATCGCCATGATGTGCCTATTTAGAAACAGGGATATTGCAGGAAAATGTCGTTCTCAACACGGTTTCCAGCCCAGACCGCAATTCTTTCCAGATGCCTACATAGCTTGGCAGAGACCTGTAGCCTGTAGAAGGCTGTCTGATATTCATCCACGGTCTGCAAGCTCAGCTGCTCTCAGCGCTGCCGTCCGGGGCACCGCCGGGGTGTGTGCTGGTGTGGGGTTGCACAGGCCTCCATCCGACCCAGGTTCTGGCTGTTTTTGTGGGACCCCTCCACTCAGTTTCCTCACTGTGACATGACACAGCTGGGCCCAAGGTGTCTGGACCAGCTCTGGGGTCCCGGCCTTCAGGTAACTTGCCCCCTGTTGAGTGTTCTGAATAGGGCTCAGGCTGGACTGCTGAGCAGAGCATGTCTTTTCTTTTCTTTCTTTTCTTTTCTTTTTTTTTTTTTTAAGATTTTATTTATTTATTGAGTGGATGGGTTATGGACATTGGGGAGGTTTTGTGCTATGGTGAGTGCTGTGAAATGTGTAAGCCTGATGATTCACAGACCTGTACCCCTGGGGTAAATAATAATAATTACAATAAAAAAAGATTTTATTTATTTATTTATTTATCAGAGAAAGAGCACAGGCAGGGCGAGCACCAGTCAGAGGGAGAAGCTGATTTCCCGTTGAGCAAGGTGCCTATGTGGGACTCGATCCCAGGACCCTAGGATCATGACCTGAGCCGAAGGAAGACGCTTAACCGAATAAGCCTCCCAGGCGTCCCTAAGCAGAGCCTGTCTTATCCAGGACATGCCCAAAGGGCACCTCCGGTCTTGTTTCAATGACCCCCTCCAGGCCAGTGTGCGGCGCACAGTGTGGGCTCAGCGCCCCTGGGGGACAAGGCGCTCCTCACCAAGGCTCTGCTGGTGCACTTGGAGCTTGCTCTTGAGCATCTCGTGTCCTGTTCACCAGGCCTGTTGCTGATGGAGTCTTTCTTTGTCCTAACCGCCTCCTGCACTAATTACCACTTATTAGGGGCCCGGCAGCCAGTCTCTTTCTGGCCCTAGACAATGACATTAGAATAACCAAGCAAATATGCCTCAAGATTCCCATCACAGGACTTTAGGCTTTCCATTTATTTCAAATATCCAAGGCAGCTGAGCTTATGGCCAGAGGTATTGGCAGTGGACCTCAGGAGAGACTCACACTGAGCCAGGTAACCACGATGCTGTGCTGCTCGCCCCGTCTGGGGACCGAGTCTGCCTATAGTGCTTGGGAAAGACCGCGGCCACGAGAGACTGACCCTGGCCGAGCAGGTAAAAGTCAGGCCCAGGGAGGCAAGCACTGCGATTTGCACTGAGAGTAGCAGATGGCCCAGAAGCCCACAGGGAATGAAGCATTAACAGTATGTGATCTAGTGGACACAAAGTTCATTTCTTGTTCATATGAAGCCCAAAATGTGGGCATTGGGCTCACACGTCCAAGGGACCATCCAGGGGCTCAGGCTTCTCTGATCTTGTGTGCCCCCCCCACTCCTGCCCCCATTCAACACCTGGTTTCCGAGGACATCACCTTAGTCTGTAGCAAGCCAGCAGAAGGAAGAGCTTTGGGGGGGTCCCACGTGGGGGTCTTTGTGTGCCAGTCTGGAAGTGACACTCAAATTTCCCCAGCCTGAACCATCATGTGGTCACAGAAACACAGTGTAGCTGTCTTGTCAGGGTGAAGAGGAACTGCATGTGAGGATGCGGTCCACGTAGAAACCAAGAGTAGGCTGGGAATTCCGTCATGAGGATGTCACTGGTCACTGGTGATTTTGGTGGGCAGAACTTCTAGGGACTGGAGGCCTGAAGCTGATGGCAGTGGGCTGAATGGAGGGG
Organism: Ailurus styani; assembly: GCA_002007465.1. Taxonomy (NCBI): domain Eukaryota; kingdom Metazoa; phylum Chordata; class Mammalia; order Carnivora; family Ailuridae; genus Ailurus; species Ailurus styani. The sequence continues at coordinate 405,065 of LNAC01000602.1, read as the reverse complement.
GAGGGGACGGTGAGTGTCGTCTGGGGGGCGAGACTGATACATACATGGCAGGTGGATCCTGTCTGCAGTCAGGAGGCGAGGACATTTCAGGGGAGGCCCCAACCTGGGTCAGCCTCCATGTGCAGAGCCTCAGTGCCACGGAGGGTGCAGGCCTGNGAGGGTGTAGGCCTGAGCGAGTGAGCTCTTCCAGCTCTCCCAGCTGGATGGAGGTCACTGTGCTCTTGAAACTCATCCTCCATGAGGGGCATGTGGGGAATTTCGGACTTGNAGCGAGTGAGCTCTTCCAGCTCTCCCAGCTGGATGGAGGTCACTGTGCTCTTGAAACTCATCGTCCATGAGGGCATGTGGGGAATACAGGACTTANCGGACTTGTTTGGGCTTGTCTTTAGCAAGCCTACCTCAGTTTCTGCTCTGCAATGGCAATGAGCTCTAGACAGGGTTCTAGAGTGCTCCCTGCATTGAGTCTGGACTATGGGAAACCCAGTGGACAAGGGTGAGGGGGCACCTCCGGGAAGGAGGCAGGTGGGAAAGAGAGCCAGCCCTGAAGGTGTTGGCCCCTGTTATAGTCACTTGGACGGCCTGACCCAGAGGGATAGTGTCAGGCCGGTGCTGAAACTGAGGTGAGAACAGGTGAATTCACAGGCATTTCAGGACCTGAGACTCCCTGCTCTGGATTTTGTAGCAAATGGGAGCTCCTGCTTTCAAAGTCACCCTCCCGTGAATCTGGGTTCAATCTTCATGGAGACATTATGAGGACAAAGTAGTGTCGAGTTAGTAGATCTCAGGGTTGGAAGCAGTGACCTTGAAGACCTTGAACTACCCTCCCTCCTCTGCACTCACCTATTCGGGGGCTGCCGCTCCTCACTCTTTGTCCAGCTTCCACTCTGTCCCTCTACAGAAATGGACTTCGTGCCCTCCTGAAAGAACCGTTACAGCATTAGGAAGAGGAGTTAATGTTTAGCTTATCCTGGGAGCTTACTCTTGGGGTGGCGTAATGAAGTGATGAGAGTCCTTTGAAATCTCAAAGACAGTTATGTTCGGAGATGAACTCAATAAACTTAAATATTGACTGAAGTGATTTTCATGTGAAACGACTCTCATAATACTCTGGAATATTATATTACAATGCACCACTGAGTCCACCGTTTACCAAATGCACCCACCACCCAACAGGTTCCCGGCTACACCAGCTGGTACACCTGTAAATAAGGAACTTCCCTTCCTGAGGGGCTCACTCATCCCAGGGGACATTGACATGTACCCAAATGATGATAAAGATAATACACCACAAGGAGGGAAGGGCTATACTGTGGCAAAGTCAGGGGGACTGAGTGACTGGTGTGATGGAGAATGATGAACACCACTAGGCGGCTGGAACATAGGGTGTGTGACTGGGGCTTCTGGACGTTACACCTGGTCTATCAGAAGTGGATGTTACATTTGGTCTGGATTGTTTTCCCACAGAGGAGAGAAATCCGACGCCCAGAGAGGACAAGAACCTTGCCCGCCAGCAGATCAGTATGTGGCACAACCAGAATTCCAGCTCCACTACACGCCCACTGGGCTTTCCCATCCTTTCAGTTCCCCACGCTATGGAGGCCTGGCCCGTCCACACTCAGGTTCCTCAAGGAAGGATGGGGGTCTTAGGAACTTTACATCCCATCCTTGGCCAGGGCAGCAGTGACTCCTCACAACTACCGGTGAGGAGCCTGTGTTCCAGCACCACACATGTCGGGTATTTAATCATGGCGGCAGCCCTAACGGCAGGTATGAAATTAGGAGAAGGGGTGAAGTTGCTTGAGTCCTGCTGGTTGGTTAATCTGGAGCTGAGATGCCACCTCAGGCTGTCTCACACCTGGGGCCCCACCTTTTTTCCCCTTAAATGCAAAGCTGATCAGGCACAGAGCCCCCTCCGGGCCGCCCACCTGTCACTGCCCACACCAGCCATGCCCGAGTCCTCACCGAGCCACGCCCCTCCCACATCTGTACCCCAACCCCCTCCCCCAACCCTGTGGCAGATGGGTTGTTTCTACTCTTTTTTCAAGGATGTCAGGCCACATTTTGAGGGCCCTCAGACAAAAGAGGATAGAATTTGCATAGAGGAAATACAATTCAATTCTCAGGAATATTATTACACGAGGAGTGACACGAAGGAAGCATTCAGGGGGAGGGAGGGGAAGCAGGAGCGTCAGGGAGGCGGTCACAGCTGTTAGCTGGGAGGGAACACGTGGAGGGTCGGTTCTGGGGTGGACTCCAGTGCTCGATGGCCAGTGTGGGACAGGTTTGAACAGCTCTCTTCCTCTTTATGAAAAAACTGTTTAGCAATAATTGTGTCATAATTAGTGATACTCATTCTTTTCTTAATCTAGTCGTTAGTTTTCAAGCAATTAACAATTCGAAAATAGTATCTGTCCATTTTAAATACATTTTTCAAAGGCAGTAAAATATTTTTTGAACTAAAATTTGCACTTATCAAACAAAAATGTTAAACTTCACACTTCATTCTCTGCTTCATTGTTTTAAATTTTACGAACAAATAAACATTCCCAGGGACCACATCAAGGACACAAATGACAGAAATGAAATAGCTCAAGTTCTGTTTCCTCTGGCCTAACATCACTGGGCAATCATCATGAGCTTTGAACCTATCATTGAAATTCAGGAATATATATTGAAACAACGTTTGAGAAACAAACAGACAGGAAGCCAGCTCAGATGGTTTTAAATTGTTACAAGCCTTCTCTCGAAATGGACCCATGTGGCCAACCAAGTCTAGCTGGTCAAAGACCAACTGTATAAACTGGAAGTTTCCAAACTGAGTTCCATAGAAAATACAATGGTTATAAAAACCTATGTAATAACATTGCTACTTCGAAGCCTGCAGATACATTGTTAAAGTCAAAAGTGACTGCCTCGATTTTTTAGAACATAAACTAATGAAAGATTTTGTGGGGAGAGAAGTGTTTTATAACTGACATTGAGAACTGCCGGTGACTTTAAGCTTGTTTTATTCTTGTTTTTAAATTCGTCGGGCTGTCTTACCGCCTGCACCAGGCCGACCACTTCTACCACCCGGCTTGAGGGTGGGGTGCCGATGGGGAGAGTGGGATGGTTTCGGGGGCCGCTTGGGGGCTGGACTGTATAGAATTTGGTCATGACTGAGTGTGGGCCGTGATGGAGGGGGAAGAAAGGAAACCTAACTCTTGTTGACTGTGGACCACTGGCCAAGAACCACCTGGATGTGTTCAACTGTCTCAGGAAAACTGGAAGCTCTCTGCAGTAAGGCTGGCCCGTTGGGACCTCCCTGAAAGGGAAGAACCAGACCCACACAGAGAAGGCAGGACTGCTGGGCACAGGAGTCCTGTGTGCACCCTCGGGCCCATCACGTTCATGGGCAGGAGCTCAGAGAAGGTGGGTCATGCCCCAGAATTGGGGTACAGGGTGCAGAGCCAGGAGGTGGCCCCCAGGAGTGGCCCAGGAGGGGAAGAGAGGGCCAGGGTATGGGCGCTCCTTCTCCCGTCACCTCCTGGTCCTCAAACTCTGCCGGACACGAGATTGGAAGATACATTACATAACATTCGGTTTCTCCCGCCCTTCAGAGTAAAACCTGCAGATATTTTGCCTTCAAAGAGAAAGTTGTAAAAGCATCATTCAAGAAAATCCTATCCATCAAGATGAAATCTGGGGGTGCCTGGGTGGCTCAGTGGGTTAAAGCCTCTGCTTTCGGCTCAGGTCATGATCTCAGGGTCCTGGGATCAAGGCCCGCATCAGGCTCTCTGCTCAGCGGGGAGCCTACTTCCTCCTCTCCTTGTCTCTCTGCCTGCCTCTCTGCCTGCTTGTAATCTCTCTCTCTGTGTCAAATAAAATAAAATAAAATCTTTTTAAAAAAAAGATGAAATCTGGGATTCTTAAGACAAAAAGAAGGTAACTCTTCTCCCAGTGCACGTGGGGAGTCTCCCTGACCTCATTATTTCTGCTGTTGACATGTTAACCCCTCTCTTATCTGCCAACACCCCCCTTCTGAGCCGCTAGGGGATACTGGGGAATACTGGAAGCGCAGGAGAGCAGGGACTTCGTGTTACAGGGCCTCCCAGGGCGGCCAGGTACCTGGGAGCACAGAGCCCCTCTTTGCCAGAATGCAATAAAGACAGTTAAAAAAGACAATCAAGTGATCTGAAAAATCCAAGACAAAGAGCCCTTGGCAGGCTGCTGGAAGCTCAGCCGGCGAGAGGTTTTTATCTTGGCGACAGATTAAAATCACCTAGCCAGCAACAACCAAAAAGACAACCAAAAACAGGCAGCCTGGGGCCCACTCTAGACCAATGAGGCCAGAGTTTCTGGAAGTAGGGCCCAGGCATAAGAAACATTTACCTATAAATTCTGTTAAGTGACTCTGATGGGTCGCTGGTGTTTTTCAGGGGAGACACCTGTAAAATGCAGAAGAGTCAGAAAACCCAGCTTTGGTTGTGGTCTCTTCAGTGCCTATGGACCTCCAGTGGCTTCTCATTGTTTTGAGAATAAATTCAAGCTTTTTACCAGGCCCAGTGCATATCACCTGTGCAAGCCCAGATGTATGCACCTCAGTTTATCTTGTCTTTTTTACCTTGCTTATGTTGTTGTCTCTTATTTTGGTAAAGATTAACATAACCAGACTTATCGATCTTTCTTATTTTTCTATTTTAAGATTCCTTTATTTATTTATATGACAGAGAGAGGGAGATCACAAGTAGGCAGAGAGGCAGGCAGAGGAAGAGGGGGAAGCAGGCTCCCTGCTGAGCAGAGAGCCGGATGCAGGGCTCGATCCCAGGACCCTGAGATTATGACCTGAGCTGAAGGCAGAGGCTTTAATCCACTGAGCCACCCAGGCGCCCCTCTTGTTTTTGCTTCTGGATTTTGAGTCAAACATAGTTAGAAATGTTTTCTCCACTTAAAAGTGACAAAGGGATTTTGTACTTGTATTGTGGCTTTACGTCTCCCAAGCCCTAACCTTGCACACTCCATCCATTTCCTCAGTTCCCGGGCACTCCTCATGTCAAGTCTTCCAGGTTTTCCGGATCCCCCTGCCCAACCTCCACACCTGCCTTAGGGGTCTTTCCACTGCACCCCAATGGCACCCACACTTGCCACTATCACATCATTACTACTCTGTTTTATTTCCAGTTATTTTTTTCCTCCTCCTCCTTAAAGACAGGATTCCGCTTTGCATCTCTGAATCCCTGGTGCCTCATGTTATATTTAGTAGGTGTGCAGGGAAAGCTTTTGCATGCACGGATACATGAACGGTGGTTATTTATTTGTTGAAAAGTGCTAAGAGCTTGCAACCGCTTCTTTAGTGCTATTTCCATCATGATGTCTTCTATTTCTGCTTCTGCCAGGAAATAGGCATTTAACCTTCCACCTTGAACATATAACTCCTCTCCGTTCCTGCCTAAGGATCTTTAGATGTAGAATGAGGTCCCTGGGCTCAGTCATGTTTTGGAGTCCTAAAAATCTGCTATTCTGGGCTCCCTGTCAAATGATCTCAACTCTGTCCATCCAGAAAGTACATTTCAGAGAATTTCTGTGGGAGGAAATAACCTGACCTTCCTGTCTGCCTCTTTGAATGATTTTTCTGAATGACTCGAGACGATAAGAACATCTGCCTGGAGTAAGCAAGGCGTGGGCAAAGAGAAGCCGTGTGTGCGTCTCCAGTTCTTAGTGACTTGATGGTCTTCAGCAGCAAGGCTTTCGTTCTGCTGCCGGGTCCGCACAGCTGGTAGAAACACAGTGTAAGCACATGCACTGCTAGCTGTAGAATGTAGATTCCATTTGCAAATCACTGAATCGGACAACCTGGCTCAAGCCCCGAAGGAAAAAGTTTGACTTTGCCAAGCCCAAGTTCTGGTGGCTTGGTCGGCAGCGCTTCGGGGCATAGAAGAAAGAGGTGTCAGCCAGCCCAGCCCTCTGGGGCCTCTGCTCGGGGATGCAGGTGACTTGCACCAAGGTGCAGGAAGCAGGGCGGTGTGGCCCAGCTCCCAGAGGGGCCTGGCTGCGGCCACAGGGGTGGTGAGCTCCACTCCCCTTGGACATGAGTCATCCTCCATCTCGGGAGGTTCACAGACACTGTGACCTAAGGATTTCCAGGAAGACAGTGATCAATTTCACTTGTTTCATTCAGTCAATAAGCGAGTTTACTATGATCTGTGGGCTTACTACGTGTGAGGCTCTGTTTTGGAAGTGGGGATAGAATGGTAGACAGATAGACTTGGAAGTTTAAAACAGTACTTCTCAAAACTGGCTACACTTAGGAATCACCTGGGGGACCTTTTAAATATTCCAATGCCCAGGCTACTCATGGGACCACTTAAACTGGAAAAAGAATCTGGTGGCAGGCCAAGACATTACTATTTTTTAAAGCTCTCCAGGTGATTCCTATGTGTAGCCAAGACTGAGACTTCTTGGCTTTACGACCTACAGTCTAGAGAAGACTGATGAGTGAAATGAAATGGGCTAACACCTTTGCCAGGATGTATAGGGTAGCTGGTGGTGCATGGTGACACATTGGACTCAAGCATGCAGCTAGGCGGAGATCCAAGAGAGAAGTAGGAGTTACAGAGATGAAATACATGGTTAGGGAGTGAGAGATGGGTTTAGAGGCATAAGGACGAATGTGAGGCACAGGGAGATGGTTGATTAAAGCATAGGAGGAGAAAGATGGAAGGAAACATTTCCTGGAGTAGTGGCAAGGGCAAGTCAACACCTCTAAATTATTTAGAGAAAAACTGTGGGAAAGGAAAATTTGGGGAGGAAGAGGAGTTCCGTTAATAACATCTTAAACTTGAAATGTTTGTCTTTTAAAATGAGAATACCCAATTGACAACTGGATTTACCTAGTCTGAGGGAAGAGGGGATAAGTCTGTGGAGAAAGAGTAGAACTAAGTTGTAGCAGTTATCTTTGGTTGCCCACACAATATCCACCCTCCCTTCTTCCTTGATTCTGGAGTCCTTGTTTGGTGTGACTATGTTCTCATGGGAGGAGACTGAATCCCAGCTCAGGGCCAAATCCTGAATACTCAGCCAATCATTACAGATTCATTCTTTTTACTACTGATTAATTTTTAATTAACATTTTATTTTGAGATAATTATAGATCCACATGCAGTTGTAAGAAATAATACAGAAAGATGCTATATGTTCTTCACCCAATTTCCTCCATTGATTCATATCTTGCAAAATCACAGCATGATATAAAATTTATGATTTTAACATCAACACAATACACCAGTCCTACTCAGATTGCTCTTTTACTTGTACCCATGCTTGTCTGGGGAGGGAGTATTTAGTTCAATGCAATTTTATCACAGCTGTAGGTTCCTGTATCCACCATGACAGTCAAGATCCAAAACAGTCTGATTGGAGACAGACATCTTTCGAATTACTCATTTATAACTACACCCATTCCCTCTTGTCGCCAACACGAATTGATCTTAACCCTTGGCAACCACTCATCTGTTCTACATCTGTAGAGTTTTGTCACTACAAGAATGTTGAACGAATGGAATCATACAGTGTGTAACGTTTTGCGACTGTGTTTCATTTCACTCGGCATAATTCTCCTGAACTTCACCCAAGCTGTTATGTATAAAGAGTTCTTTCCTTTTCCTTGCTGAAGAGTTTTCCATGGTGTGATGGTTACCTTTCTGTGTCAACTTGATTGGGCCATGGGGTGCCCAAATATATGATCAAACATTATTCAGGGTATGTCTGTGAGGGTGTTTTTAGATGAGATTAACATTAAAATTGGTAGATTGAGTAAAGCAGACTGCCCTCCATAATGTGGGTGGGCCCCATCCAATCAGTTGAAGACCTGAAGAGAATGAAGAGACTGACACTTCCCCAAGTAAGAGGGAAATCCTTCTGCCTGATGGCCTTCAAACTGGAACAATAGCTTTTTTCCTGCTTTTGGACTTAAACTGAGATGCATCAGCTCTTCCTGGGTCTACAGCCAGCTAATTTTTTAACTGGAACTACAGTAACAGATCTGCTGAGTTTGAGGCCTTCAGACTTGGAGCTCAACCATCAGCTCTCCTGGGTCCCCAGCTTGTCGAAAGTCCCTACAGATCTTGGGACTTACCAGCCTCTGTAATCTCATGGCCCAATTCCTTAGAATAAATTCCCTTTCTTTCTTTTCGTATATAGATTATGTAACATGTATTATTATATGTCATATATTATTACATATTACAACTGTATGTTATTTATATTATTGTGTTGTATTATTGTATATTATTATATATATATATACTATTATTTCTCTGGAGACCCCTGACTAATACACACCATACGGGTGTATTGCGGTTCGTTTGACCATTCACCCATTGGAGGGGGTCATCTGAGTTGTTTCCAGCTTTTGGCTATTATGAAAAAAGCTGCTATGAACACTCATGTATAGCCCTTCACATGCACTTAGCCTTTCCTTTTTCCAGGATAAATGCTCAAGAGTTCAATTGCTGGGTTGTATGGTAGTTGCATGGTTAGTTTTGTAAGAAATTTTCATACTCTTTTCCCGAGCAGCTGTGTCTTTTGCATTCCTGCCAACAAGGAAAGAGTAAACCAGTTTCTCTACACTCTTAACCAGAGTTGGGTAATATCATTACTTTTTATTTTCTCATTATGATAGGTATGTAGTCACATCTCATTTGTATTTATTTGTATTTTTCTAATGGCTAAGGAAGTTGAACATCTTTTCATCTTGTGTCGATTTCTAGGGCTTATAGTTGTATTTGGCAGGGAAAAGCGGAGAGAGATGAGTCTACCCCATCCTTTAAGCAGGGTGATAACAAGGTTAGATTTGAGTTTTGGAAATGAGAGGCAGTACTCAGGAGTCAGTTGGGTCAGCATTCTGTACTAGCCTTTCTGCTCACTTAATGTCCCCCAGGCTACTGTGGAAACCTCTATAAGAGCATTTCTTATCTATACAATAGGAAGAACAGGGCTATCTACCTTGTAGGATCTTTGTGGGGAATATATGATATTACAAGTCTAAAGTGCTTACTGCAGTGCCTGACACATTGGTTATTATTAATACAATCACGATTCCAGAAAGATGATGGCAAGAAAGATCGCAGCAGGATAAGATTTAGAACAGGAAAACTACTAGGAAAATTTCTAATTGTTCAAGCAGAAATGATGAATGCCTGAATCGGGCCAATGATGGCAGGAAATTTCCTTCCTTAAAGGTCATATGCCAAGAATACCGGTTTGGTCAAATCACATTTGCAGGATTCTTAGGCAATCGAAAGCTCTGAGCACACATTCCTCCCTTGTAAAAAAGCACAGCACTTGGGAGAAATGCTCAGGAAATGCCTTATTGCTTACTATTTTATGACAAGCCTCTCTAGGAGCTCTGCGGGGGTGGCTGAGCTGGAATCCAGAACTGAGAGCTTGGTGAGGTCTTCTTGAAACTACAACCGCAGAAGTGGCCACACTGTGAGGCAACAGTTGTCCCAGACTGGACAGGAGAACTTGCTGTTGAAAGTCAGCCCTGGCTCTCCTCTCCAGCTGGGCGGAGTCACCCCCAGGGCCTGCCAGGCAAGGGGTGGACCCTTCCCAGATGCGGACTGAAGACAGGACAGGATGGTCTTGCATTGGCAGTTCTGTTGCTCTCAGAGAAATCAGCTTCTCTGAGAATTTTCATTGCACTTCTGAGATCTCTCTGATGAGTCACTTCCTGTCCCTAAAGGTCCCCTCAATGCAATCTAGTTCATTTAATTGGAGCCGTGGCCCAGCTTCACCTGCCACTCATCAGCTGCATGACTTTGAGCGAGTCCCATCATCTCCCTGAACATTACCTGTTCTTCTTTAAATCGGGAATACTATGTCAATGAAATGGTGTAGTATATGATCTTATGATACTGGCCCTTCTGCCATGGTGGTTACATGATTCTACACATGTGACAGATTGCCACAGGACCAGGCACACTTTATGCTAATGTCAGTTATCAGTTTCCTAGTTTGGATGCTGTCCCATAGTTAACATAAGATGTAGCCAGTGGGGGAAACTGGGTGAAGGGTAAAGGGGACCTCTCTGAACTATCCTTGAAGCTTCCTGTGACTCTATAGTTATTTCAAAATAAGTTAAAAAAAATTTTTTTAAGAAAATGATGGCATTCCCTTAATAATTGATGTGAGGATTAGAAGTGATAACAGATGGGAAATTGCTTTATAAGCTGAAAGGCACTATACCCTCTGTGAGTGTATTGGCTTTCTCCCTCCTTCCACGTGTGGGGATGTGTGTGTGCACACACGCACGTGTACATAGGTAAATGAATGCATTCAGAAGTTGGACAGTTGAAGGAATACCTACTTTGGTTAATCTTTGCTGAAGAGACTTGGTCTCTAGGTTGGTAAAGAAAAAAGGAATAGAGATAGAACAGGCATGGATCCTGCACCAAGGTAACTTTACCAAAGCAGGGAGTGCCCAGAGATTTGGATACAGTGATGTTTTCTTTTCCAAAGCATGTAGCTGGTGTGGGAGACATAGAACTTTGAGGCAGTAGGAAGAATATGGGTATTGGAGTAGACCCGAGTTCAAATCCTTTTTCTATCACATTCTAGCTGTCTGTCTTGGGACAAATCACTCAGCATCCCTCAGTTTCCTCCTCCATGTGGGGACCACATGTGTAATTTAGGATACCATGTCTAGTATAGCACCTGACACAGAGTAATAAACATTCATTTCCTTGGTGCTCCATTGGCTTCTTCCTTGAACACATGAGGTGGCCAGGAGGTTACAAATGTACAGAGCAACTCTGCTGTCCAGGGAAAAACATTTGGCCTGAGCTCCAGGAGTGGCTTTTAATTTACAGAGACTGCTGGCCAAGCTGTCCTTGGGGACCAGAGACACCAGAAGATCATCTGGCCTATTCTGTAAAGATAAGGGCTCTTTCAGGAAACCAGAGTGGCTGAGGTTTGCTATGTGGTTAGAATAATTATGGCTGGTTTGACCAAGGGAAGGAATATTCTTTTGCTCAGAGAAAGTGTTCTTTTTTTTTTTTAAGATTTTATTTATTTATTTGTCACAGAGAGAGATCACAAGTAGGCAGAGGCAGGCGGGGGGTGGGGGGGAAGCAGGCTCCCTTCTGAGCAGGGAGCCCAATGCGGGACTCGATCCCAGGACCCTGAGATCATGACCTGAGCCGAAGGCAGTGGCTTAACCCACTGAGCTACCCAGGTGCCCCTCAGAGCAAGTGCTCTGATTGCAAAAGACCTCAGAATAAGAAGTTCTTATCTGTGCTTGGGGCAGGGGAGTAGCCTGTCTCCTTGATGTTGCTGCTTTCCAGTTCTGTGGTAGCCGGTGACTAGTAACATCTAATTTCACACAAAGCCTGGGCCTCTGGTACTGAAAGACTTGATTGTGAAACCACAGAATTAGGAGGGAAGGATGCTCAGCCCCTTTCCTGCAGAGGAGGGGAAATGAGGCTAGAGAAGGAAATGAGCAGAAGGGAATGGTCCAAGGCCATGAGCACAGGCCAGAGCCAGGATTGCCCTCCTGACTCCAACACCAGGGTTCTTTTCTCAAAGTAGTGGCCTCACTGTGACACACATTCACGGCCAGACAGGCCAGCTGAGTGCGAGCCTGCCCTAAAGCATACCACAGTCCCCAGCTTCTCTTCTATCTACACTGAGAAAGCCAAGGGGAGAGGGACCCAGGGAGAGGAAATGAGTGAGGAAGGTGGTGTTGTCTCCTGGCTCAATCATGGGTCCCACCCCTGAGGCTGCGTCCCTCCCCCAGGGAGGTGACTCCAGCTCCACAGGCTCCCACGAGCACTCTGTGTGCTTTAGGAACCCCTCATTGGCCACACACCCCCTCCTCTCACCGCCGTGGGATTAAGTCCCTCTTCTGTGCTCCCACAGTGCTCTGCTCCGAGCACTGCCCAAGCAGTTTCTCCATTGGTGACTATCGGCTGGAGGGGCAAAGACTGCGTGGCTTCTTTGTGTGCCCTTGGTGCTCGAAAGGTTTCCCTGGTAGTCGTGTAAATGTTTCCTGAAGAAAGGCTGGTTGGTTCCAATCAGGCCCCAGCCCCAGAACCCTCTCATGTGTGAGACTTAGGAATCCTTTTCCTAACTCCGTGGCTCTGGGCATCTGTGTCTGGAGCTCCTGCTGGAAGAAGCTAACACACACACACACACACACACACACACACACACACACACGCACACACACTCACACGCACACGCACGCACACACACAGCTCCTTGGCTTCTCAGTGAAGAGGGTATATTCTGGCTAAGGATGGCTGTCCTTGCTTCTAAGGCTTCCTCCAAACAGCTCTGAATCATGACTAGAAGGGTCCACAGGCAGCTCCTCTGGGCTCTTGGTTCTGTAGACCCTGGCATGAGTGAATTTAGCATCTGTTCTGCTATTCCCAGAACACAAATTCCCTGGTACATAATAGTTTTGTCATTTTAAGTCTTGTGTGTAGAGATGCTGTTCCATGGGAGCAAGCAATGTAAACAGTAAAAGGCCTGGATGGGGTTTCATCAAGTACCAGCTCCTCTTTGGGCTTTGAGTCACCATCAGAGGGAAGAGGAAGAAGATTGCCTCATGAGCTTTGAGAGACAGAAGAAACCACAGGGCCCATTGAGGATGTGACTTTTGGGATCATGTCAGAAGTCTCTACATATATGTCTGCCATCCCAAATGTGAGTGGCTATTAAGATCCAACTGTCTCTTGAGGGTTTAGTTGACGCATGCCTTCCCTGCTTATGCACCTAAATGGATTGAGGCAGGAGAATGGGTGTGGATACAGGAAAGAATGCTCTTTTCCCCCCTCTATTTATCAAAACAAGGCATATTGGTACCAGAAAAACATGATAAATCTAGCATATTTAATCTAGCATGTCTGTGTAAAAGGTTACAGTATCCCAGGAAATGGGGATGGAGCGGCAACTAAGCAGGAAATGTGATTCTAGCTCCAAAGTTGTTCATGGTCAAGCATCGTGTAAATCACAATGCAGCAGGGGACTTGCTAAGCCCACAGGGAGCACTGGAACCAGTATGGCCTTTGAAAGTTGCCGCATGGTGAGCGCAGGGGCTGGGTCTCCATATCTCTGACCTGGTAACCAGGCAATAAAGGCCAGGACATGACCTTGGGTCAGACAGTTGCTTTCTGGCACGTGGAGCTGTGAGCTCTGGTCAGCTGCAGCCAGGCAGCTGAGGAGCGGGCACCCCACTCCTGAAGGGGTGTCTTAGCAGGGCACCGTGGTGCCCACCGAGACCATTCTGCATGGACAGCATAGCTGAGGAAGGAGGGAGAAGAGGCCTGGTCCTTGGCATCTGAAAATCTAGGTCTCCTGTTGGAGGAGCAGCCAGCTGGCAGCCACAAAGACGACAAGACCAGTACAACAGTTATCTTCTGGGGTGCGCATGTGCTGTGCCAGGGCCTGGGCAGGCATGCTATTTACACATGCAGCTCCTTTAATTTCCACAACTGCCTGATGAGGTTCACGTGGGTCAGGAAACCGACGCTCAGATGGGGTTTTGGTGACTTGCTCTAGATCCTACTGCCAGAGAGGGAGGGCGGGAGAGCGGAGCGAGCACTGCCCTGTGTGACATCAGAGCCAGACACTTTGCAACCGTCTCAGCACCGCTGTGTCTAACACTGGCGGGCTGGCAGGGCACGGATGAATGCTACCAGAGGCCGTCCTGGAGTCCTGTACTGGGGACAGAGGCCAGGGGCTATGGAGAATTTTTTTTTTGTTTGNTGTGTGACATCAGAGCCAGACACTTTGCAACCGTCTCAGCACCGCTGTGTCTAACACTGGCGAGCTGGCAGGGCACGGATGAATGCTACCAGAGGTCGTCCTGGAGTCCTGTACTGGGGACAGAGGCCAGGGGCTATGGAGAATTTTTTTTTTTTTATGTTTGCTCTCTCTCTTTTTTTTTTTTTTCTTCTTCTTCTTCTTCTTTTTTTTTTTTTAAGTAAGCTCTATGCCCAGCAGGGAGTCCAACACAGGGCTTGATCGAGACCTGAGTCAAGGTCAAGAGTCAGACACTTAACCGCTTAACCCAGACGCCCCAGTTTGTTCAGTTTTTATAGCCCCCACTATGTCAAGCACAGGCTCAGCTTCTAGTGTGGGCTCTAGAAATCCTGTGCTCTGGGAACAAGCCCCTCCAGGTCTCTGGGGGTCTGCCCTCATGTGAAGTAGCCTGTCCCCTGCCTGAGGGCCCATGTCCATGCCAGCTCTGAGGCACGTGTCCACACTGCCTGCAGAGGTGTGTGCACCACTGAGCTCCTTGCTAATGTCTGTCCAGAGCCTGAGCAGTAGAACTAAGCATGATCAAAACCAGCGAGGGGAACCGAACCCCTATTGCTGGACCCCAGCAGCTCCCAGGCCTGTTGACTGGTAGCACTCTTGCTCAACTCCCCTGCAGGAAGGAGGGCTGTGGTGGGGCTCATCCTGAGGAAGGCTGAGGGCCTGGGGGTCAGGCCAGCAGGAGGAAGGACACTTGACGAGGGACACTGTGCACGGGCATTGAGTGATGGGTCCGTGAGGAGAGAATCCAGCGCAATGCGGGGTGGGAGATACACCACCCTGCACGCAGGTCAAGCTTGTTCAAGCAGGCTTTCCAGGGGAGCCTCGACATTGCTGATGCAGGCTCTGAGAGTTGCCTGTGGATTTCTAGGCAGAGAACCAGCCCTGTGGGCCTCACTGTCCAGAGATGGCCCTCAGCATCATCACAGAGGCACGCATGATCTGACACTCTCTCAGGCCAAGGAACTTGAACTTCCCCATGTGCTCCCTGGCCCCAGGCAGCTTGCAGGATCAAGTCTAGGTACTGCACCTTCCTCCACCTGGTCCCACCAACCATGGTAACTGTAGGTAGGATTTAGTGTCACCACAGAAATTTCTAGAAACCCTGAGCGAGTAGCTTGCTTTCTGGACCTAGAAGGATGTCCACCTTAACTTGGCAAGGACCAGGAGGGTTCAGTTAACTGCTCCTCAGGGCGGTGACACTGTGGAATGTCCTCCCACATCTGTACTATCAGAAGGCAGGTGGCTGGGTGATCTTGACCTTCCCTTCTATGATTTGGAGAACTTTCAGAGATTCGCATTTATTGTTAATGCCTTTTGTTTTTCAGAGAAAAAAAAAAAAGTAGGGATTGAAGCACTGCTGATTTCTCTGGAGCCCCGAAGCCAACAGCATCTGGAGTCCACACCCTCATTTGGTGGCTGCACGGGGAGGGGTCCAGAGCCGCATGGTCCCCCCACTTTTCCAGTCTGCACGTGTGCCCTGGCCTAGTCTCAGAATCGGTTATAGACCTATGAGCAAAGGCCAAAATGCAAGATGACATGGTTGCAAGGAGACAGAGAACCAACAAGAGGACCGAGGACAGCTGAGAAGGGCCAGGTGGGGCACACGCAGGTGCTGGGGCTGGGGTGCGTGCTGTCCACGGGGTCCCTCGGAGCTAATGAATGAGGATTTGTAGTAGGTGGCTGCGGGCCAGTCATTTATCACTCAGAGATTTAGGTTTCTTCTCCTTGTAAGAGGGATTCCTCCACCTAATAATATGAATCTCTGCCCTGGTTCCTCCCAGGCTTGGGAGAGAAGAAAACCGACGTGCAGCAGGATCTTTCCTGCACCAGGCAGAGCTCTGCAAGTGTTAGTCAGTCATAGGAAGAAACAGCAACACGGCTATGAGATGGTGATGTTTGGCCTCAACCCTATATTCTGGAACTCTCTCTCTAAAATTTCACTTTGACACAGATGGAAACACAATTTTTGTTTAAGTGAAGGAATAACGAAAAAAAAAGTGGAGAGAGCACGCCTGCCTCCTGATTTGTGAGCCTGCTGGAGATCTGCGAGCCCTGTCGGTTCTGAACATGAATATGGATTGTGCCGATATTTACCCTGATTCGCAAATTCCATTTTTTTAGATTTCATTCAGACAGTGATGATCAATTTGCTAATTTGATTTCGGTTCCCAGGCTTTGGCTTTGAGGGCTGACGGGAGGAGCCGTCCTGCTGTGCAGACATCCTGAGCACATGTGACCCAGCTTAGGAGGAGCTGGGGAGCTGTGGATTCCACAGGGGCCCCCCAGTATTCTCATCAACAGCGCAGCTGCTGGAAGTGTGGGGTTGTCAAGCAGATTCGGGGGTGGGGGGGGACATTCTCAGCAAAGGAGTTGTGGGAACGGCAGGGCAAACCGAGACCTCTCTCTGTACCTTTGGGTATATAGACAAGGACGTGCCGAAAAATCTTTGCAAAGTCCCATAGACCCTGGAAGGCCTTGCCAGAATCTTCTTCGGCTTAATCTCGTGGTTCAGCTGCATCATGTCAGCTCAATACACTTGCTGTGTTCTGGGGGAAGGAAGGAGCCCCCTTGACTTCTCAGGTGGGGTTTCCTGTCATGAGCACTGAGCAGAGCACTGAGGTCCAGGTTTCTAGACGCTGTTGGCCAGGGTGACATTTCTTTGGGAAGAGTTGATCATTTTATCCTTTCTACCTTTATCTTGGATCACGGGAATAGTTTAACACTCTGTAACTATTTAATTGGTCTTGAACCGCATTCTAACTTATATACAACTTGCTGCTTTAACCTCAAAAGGGTTTTCTGGCATTTTCAATATCTATGTCTCTGAGCCTCAGATGGGAAAACTGTGGTCATAGTCTAGGGCCCAGATGACAATAAGTTTTTACTCATTCATTTACTTACTCTTTGCTTTCTTCTACAAAAACTAGGCAGTGTTTGTGTGTTCCAAACCCTGCCTTATGCATTGGGGCTTCAACAATGACCCTAACGTGCAAAAAATATCCAGCCAGGTAGAGTTCACATCCCAGAGAGGACAGACAGACCACAGGTGAGCAAAATACGTAGAGTGTGCTACAGTGATGAATGCTGTTGAAGAAATACAGCAGAGATAGGGAAAAGGGAGCGTCTGGAGTAGGGTTTGCTATTTTAGGGAAGAGGGGGGCAGAAAAGCCTTTCCTGAGAGGTTGATACTGAGCACTCCAGCATGCACTCCCACATGCAGGTGGGTTCATTGGCTGGTATTCCAGGGGGTCTTTTAATGATGCTCTCTGTGTTGGGCATCACTCTATAAAAACGGGACCAAGAGAGGAATAATCTGGAGCCTGTGCCTCACACACAAAGGCACGCACCGGGCACCCCCAGGAGGGCCGGTCAGTACCCAGAGTTAATGTTTGGGTAGCATCTTCTAAGTTTCTAGAGCTCCAAGGGGCTTCTGGGGCAGGGAGAATGTATCCCAGGCACTCTGGTTCCAGGTTGGAACCCCCCAGGTTCCAAAATCTCAGCTGTTAAATCTGCAGCTAGTTTCATTATCAAGTAACATGTTACCGAAGCTGCATTTTCTTCCATCCCTCACCCTACCTGGGAGGTGAAGCTCAGGGACCAGACAGCGTCAGCGATGTGCGGCGGGAGGCTGCATCTCCACGCCTGGCAGGGCTCTGTGTTAGGACCACAGCTCGTGGGGAGGGCTGACTCTGGGGGAAACTGGAACTATTTTAAAGAGACCCGTGGACAGGGTCAGAATCTCAGGATGTTAGGAATGAACGCATGCCAGGAACTGGCTACTTTCTCCGTTAAATTTTCTTTTCTTTTGCATCACTGACCTGAACCATTTCACCGTAGAGTCTGTAGACAATCTGGCAGAAGCTGGTTGGGGAACGCTTAACTGACGCAAAGCTCTCTCACAAAACGGGGAATTAAACTTTGAAAAGCCAGCTTGGGAATGCTGGTTGTAGCAGACAATTTGATTTGATGCTGCTATGCATCTCCTGGGCTCATCTCTGGCAGCGGCTCCCACAGAATGGTGCGGCTTTCCCTGGAGAACGTCTGGTGTCAAGGTCCTGGGCTCTCCATTGCCTGTCAGCATCTCAGACAGAACAGGGAAGCCGGACTTCATGCCCGCAGGACAGCCTCAAGCAGTGAGCACCCAATCTGCTTCTCCACCTCTCTGCAGGACCCTTCCCAGGAATGTTCTACATGTTTCTGAGAGGGTTCCCGGCTGGATTAAGTGCCCTGGTTGTCCACACCAATAGCCTAAGCCTTAGCACCGCCTCCCCCGAGTTTCTGCTTTCTCTATCTCCCTGTCTCTGAGTCCTGCCCCTGCTACCTGGGATCATGTCTCAGATACCCGCCCCCCTTTTTGTTTTTAACCATTTATTTACTTATTTGAGAGATTGAGAGACCGCATAGCGGGAGGGGCAGAGGGAGAGATTCTTTCAAGCAGACTCCCCACTGAATGCAGAGCCTGCTTTGGGGAAATCTCACAACCCATGATGAGATCATGACCTGAGCTGAAACCAAGAGTCAGCGGCTACACTGACTGAGCCACCTAGGCACCCCATCCGATGCCTTACCTATAACCAAATCCTCACCTCAGGGTCTGCTTTCAGGAGCTCAAACAAGGACAACAGCCATGCCTGTATTATGAGAATGTACCCCTAACAAACAAATGCTATAAAATTCATGTATGATTCATAAGCCAAGAAGTCATACTAACATTATTGAGAAATAAATGATAAAAGTCCATAAGTGCCTTTTTGCTATACTTTGTACAGACAGCATGGGGGATCTATGATAGTCTCAGACATAGTTCGTGATTTTTAAGTGTCTACTAGAGATGCAGAAAATCATAACAATAACAAAAATAACTTGAATCCTATAATACATGACATTTATCATTCACCAGGAGAACAGATTCACTGTTTGAGCACCAAGCATGGTGTATCCCAAGGACAAAAGGTTAATAACAAGATGTAAAAAACTGAACATAAATAAACAAAAAGATGCTGAAATAATATGATGAAAATCAACATTTTTTCATTCTAAAAAAAAAAAGTTCTAGGGAAAAAAACTCCTAGAAAGGTAAGAAGGAAGTAAATTTTTGGCCATTCACTCTAGTAAACATTATATTTTTACAAGTGAGTTATTATATATTCTTAAAACAAAAATAAGGAAAGAATAGGAGAGTTACTGTCACCACTGTGATTTTACACTTCCTTGGAAGTCCATCAAATAAGATACGAATTATAAATAAAAAGATCATCTTGGAATAGAGCGCTCAAATGCTTATTATTTGAAGTCGGCATGGAGCTTAGCTCAAGACCAGCAAATCTCTGAGAATATCAATTTTATTAAACCATTGTTTAAAAGGATAGCCACACATAAGTGTGCTTGATTAGGAAATGCGGGGGAAGGGCACAGGTCTCTTGCCCTATCAGATGGGCAGGCAGGCAAATACTTCTGGTTCTCAAAGTGTGGTCCTCCGCCAGCATCTCCAGAGAACTTGTTGGAAATACACCTTGTCAGATGCTCATCCAGACCTACCGAATCAGAATCCCTGGGCGTGGGTCCTGGCCCTGAATCCTTTAATAAACCCGCCCTCCCCTGGGGGGATTTAAATGCATGCTAAGTTTGAGCACCACTGTTGTGGGGGGAGGAATGATGCTGGCTCCGTGACTCTCACCAGTACGGACGGAAGCCGTGCCACGCAGCCCAGTAGACATTACGATCAGTCCTGCCGCTAGGTGCCCTTTCCAACCTTCTCCTTACCTCTGTCCAGGTGCTGTTGTTCGGGGCTAGCCAAATACCGTTCACATACATTTTTTTATTTGCCAACGCAAATTTCCACGCAGGTGTCGCTATCTCTGGCTGGAGTCCCCGGAAGTTAAGCAGGTACCCAAGATGTCACAGCTAGGGAGGAAGTGGAGAGCTAAACCCACATCCCTGCCAACAGACCCCAGTTCTCACAGGGGCACTTGGGGGCAGCTGGGTCTCCTGCTCCAGCCTAGTTCCCACAGCCTGGCTACACCCCCCACAATACTCCCTGCTCAGATCAGGTTGACCTAAGATGGCAAAGACCTTATTCTCTTTCCCTATCCCACTGTGGAATTGCAAAGAAACTTTTATTTCTCCAAAATCATTCTCAAAGATGCTAAACCTGAACTAAACTAATTTACTGATAGATATTTTGGTGGGAGTATTCTGAGTGAATTTAAGTTCTCCTCCTCTGCCTCCAGCCCACATATCATCAGTACTTTGAGTAGCCAGGGTCAGGATGGGGCCTGAAGGGCTGGGTCATTTCCGGGGGGGCGGGGATAGAGTTTATCATCTTAGAAAAACACACTAAGTGCTGTGGCAGAGGTCTGGGTTTGAATATAGGAAGTGACCCCAGGAAGTGTGTCAGGATGATAAACGTTCCGTCTATACCACATAGAGAGCTACCGCGGGACCAGAGGAGGAAGGACCTTGTGCGGGTTCCTCTGGTGAAGCCATCATCTGGGAGGGAAAATCCTCCAGAACCTCAGACCACAGACACAGGAAGGCATAGAGCCATAGGGACGAGCTTAGATCTTTCCAGATGGAGAGCCTGCAGGTCTCCCGGGAAACGGAGCTGCCAGTGTGGCCAACCCCTCATCCAGACAGACACAAGAGCTGGTGTTGACAGGATGGAAGCGTCGAGGGCCGCGGTGAGCGGAGCATCTGTGTCTGTGACATCACACGTGGGGCCCACAGCAGTTACCTGTGCCACGGACGGGGGCAACCGTGGCCTTCCCACATCACTGCCCTGGTGGTCAAAAACAAGCCCACCCCCTAGACTTCTTTTTCGAAGAAAAACCATGCTTAAACACCCAAATACTGATAAAGACAGCAAAGAGCAAGAGATACTTCACAGCCTGGTGAAACGGATTCCCAAGTTCTTACAGACTCACACTGTCAACGTGGGTTACTTGAATTTAATTTAAAAAGAAGGAAAAGGCAAAGGGTGATTTGACCTGAGGGTTCAATTTTTAAATATTTATGTGAACTGTTTGGGGCAATCGCTTCGGTGCACCGCAAGCCCCCTCGTGCCTGCTCCTGCTAATGGAAGCTGAGGACGCGAGCCCCCGCCTGCTCACTCCAGAGGGGTCTCCACTGCCGCTCCAGGCCTTTCAAACGTGCTCATGTTTTTCTAAAGAGATAAAACTGGGTGGTCTGGAGAAGTTAAGCTCTGGTTTACATGACTCCCCAGAGTGCAAGCAAGAGCCCTTGCTACCTTTCCTTCCCAGCCTCCTTGGCCCCTCCGCAGAAAGCCCTCGGGTTCCTTTCCACGTTTCCTCCAGCCTGGGGGGTGTCCTCCCGGCAGAACGGAGTTACTTTCCTGTAGGGAAGGCTCCACCTTAACTCCGTTACCCGTAGAATGCCAGTGGTTTCATTAGGGGAAGTGCTGGAGAGAAGGGGACCTGTGGACACAGCCTCGGAGACAGCCCATTTAGACTGCTCCCCAAAGAAACGCCCCGATGCCCACCCGGCGCAGGGCGGCGGGGCGTGCCCCACGGAGGGACGTGGCACCCAGCCCGTGGCGTGTGGCGCCCCGTGCAGCCGTCAAGTGTGGGTGCGTTCGGCCCTGTCCCCGAAAGGGCTCCGAGACTCCGGGGTTTATTTTGGTTCCTACGTCGCAATTAAAACATAACGCATGGTCCCATTTTTTATCAGCCGATTGTTTAATCGTGAGATTATGGGCTATCATAAAACCTTCATTGCTCTCATATTTCTTTTTGGCAGGGTATAGAAAAGTTAATTTGGGATTAGCTCCAGAAGCATTTTGACCCAGCCTTCCCGCTATTTATCATTCCAAAGACACGGACAGTGCTAATGAATGTCTGGATTTGTAGATCATTTTATAAACACAAGGCATTCCCAAGGTGGTGCCAATTAAATCTCCAATAAAGGATTAACGAGGACCCGTCCGAACCAGAGGTAGTGATCCTTTTTGACAATTTACCGGAGGCTTGGCCTGAAGACAGCGGCGTGTGGCTTTTGGGGGAGGCATCTGCTCCTTTATGGACCCTGATGACTTCGGCAGGGGCTTCTGCTCCCGGAGATGACATTTATCTCAGCTGCAGCTAAGGCTGGGCAGGCAGTCCCCGGCAGCCGCAGGGAAGGGGGAGGGTAATGAGGTCCCCGGTGCTGGAGGGGAGGGCGGGCTTGGAACTGTCTGCCAAGGGGAGTCGGGGAGGAAAAAGATTAGATAAACATAAGCTAGATTACAAAATAAGCTCGAACGTTGGCTGAGCAGATCCATTCTGGAGGGAGATACGTTCTCTCTCCTCCTGAGCACTTAGTGAGCCTGGCAGAGAGGTGTTCTGAGGACGGCAGGCTGGCGAATCTGTCACCCAGCTAACTCACCAAAAGGTAGCCCTGAAGGGCTGGCTGTGTAGACTGTTTATTTTTAAACTTGGATTTGTTCCTTGCTGTTTATTTGTAGTTCCACCCTGTTAGAGTAAATGTGTCAGACTTTGTCTCTCCATTCAGCAGGAAGGACAAACAGTAACTGTGTCATGAAACACTGTCAGCAAAATGAAGACCTGGGGGTACCTCACCCCCAGAACGGTGTGCAAGTACCAGCTTCCCATCCCACCAAGAGTTTGCACCTCTTAAAGCCGGGCTCCTCTTGGGGCTCCTGGGTGGCTCAGTGGGTTAAGCCTCTGCCTTTGGCTCAGGTCATGATCTCAGGGTTCTGGGATTGAGTCCCACATCCAGCTCTCTGTTCAGCAGGGAGCCTGCTTCCTCCTCTCTCTCTGCCTGCCTCTCTGCCTACTTGTGATCTCTCTCTCTGTGTCTGTCAAATAAATAAATAAAATCTTAAAAAAAAAAAAAGTTGGGCTCCTCAAGATCAGAGCCTTCTCTTGGTTTTAGGATAGCATAAAAATGGACTGAAAGTCAAAGTTGAGCTCAACAGTCTGATTCTCCCAGACACCTGCACAGGGTCCCACACAGATGGGAGCTGCCGGGGCAGGAGGCAGTGGAAAGGTGGAGAAAGCCAGCTACACTGCAAAAGTGGGTCATTCAGATCGTTGCCTTCTACTTCCTCCTTCCCGATGAGGACACCAAATCAGTGGGTTTTTATTTTATTTTGTTTTGTTTTGTTTTGTTTTGTTTTGACAGAGAGCACAAATAGGAGGAGTGGTAGGCAGAGGGAGAGGGAGAAGCAGACTCCCCACCTAGCAGGGAGCCTGATGCGGGGCTCGATCCCAGGACCCCGGGATCATGACCTGAGCCAAAGGCAGCTGCTTAACCGACTGAGCCACCCAGGCGCCCCCAAATCAGTGTTTAAGCCACGTGCCCAAGTGCCATGGCCACTGGCAGGTCCGGCTGGAGCTGGAGCCCTGACACCGCCCCTCCCCCAGCTCCCCAGTCACCCGCCCCGTGTGATTCTATGAAATCGGCCTCGGCTCTCCTCTGCATCCATTTCGAAAATAACGGCATTTATTTTACATCAGTAAAATATGAATATGGTTTTGTTATAAACATATTGAATAATGTAAGAATAGAGTAAAAAGTAAAATTTTCCTTTGGCCCACCACGGCCTACTTCCTTTCTAAATCTTTTCCCTTATTTTAGTATTTGCATGCATCATGAAACGGGATCATGTGGTATATATTGCTCTTCAGTTCACCTTCTTCATTTGCTAATAGGTCTTGGAGTTTTGTTTTGTTTTTTCAAGTCAGTACTTACAGATCTGCTTTCTTTTTAAATGGTGGAATAAATTATTGCGATATTTATTTATCTTTCCGTGCCCATTTGCCTGTTGATGGACATTCAAACTGCTTCCATTATTTTTAAGTCAATCCTTTATTGAGGTACAATGTTCATATGAAAATGGGCACAAATCCTAAGCGTATATTTCAAAGAATTTCCACAAAGGGGTCATGCCTTTAATCAAATCAGATCAAGAAACAGCCTTTACAGGACTCTGCGAGAAGATGTCCTTCCAGGCATGTCCCCCTCCCTCCTGGTGCCCACCATGCTGACTTCTCATCCCCCACATGCCAGCTTCTATCCTAAGGTTCAGCTGAAGAACCCTTATCTTATCCCCAATCTCAGGAAAAACAGTTTCTGATGATTGATCTGAAGGATGATGTTTTCTGTAGAGTTCTGTGGCTACTCTATCAGAACGAGGCTTTTCCTTTCCACCTGAGATTGCTGGCTATGTGAGTCATGAAAGGGTGTTGAACTTTAGTAAACACCTTTCCCACATCTACGCCCTCCTGGAACACCAGGTATGTGAACAGAGAACTTGCTTATCTGGGCACCACGGTGTCTGCAAACTCTAAAGTGATACCAGAAACACACTTGGTGTTCCATAAATGTCTGTTTGGTAAATGCACCCAGTTTCCTCCTGTACATGGGCCCCAAGAAAGTTCTGCATGTGGAAGCAGAAACAAGGTGGGCACAGAAACCACTACAGTCAATCCATCAATCAGACAAGCATCAGATGATGAGCCGGCTGAGTAGAGACTATAATTATGGGAGGTGATGTGATGGCTACTTTCAAGACAGTGGTCGGGGAAGTCCCAAGGAGATGAACTTTAAGCTGAGAGTTGAAGGGAGAGAGGGAACTATCCTTGCAAACCCGGGTGGAAAGATGGGAGACGATGGAGCCATTGGGCTTGTGTAATAAACCCCTGCTAGTGTTCCTACTGGAGTTTCAACTCTTTTACAGGGTTCAAGGGAACAAGAAGGATGAGGGGGAGAGAGTGCTAGGAGTGAAGAACAATATACAATTAACCAAAAGAGAAGGTGATTTTATAACGCATCCAGTTATAAAGGAAAAGTTAGGCATATACTTTTTAAGTGTAATTCAAATGCATTCTGAAGGGTAGTATATTGGGATTCTCCAGAGAAACAGAAACAACCATTTGCATATCTATATCTGCACCTATATCTAGGTATGAAAGAGACCGAGAGAGAGAGAGAGAGAGAGAGAGAGAGAGAGAGAGAGAGAGAGAGAGAGAAACAAAGAGATTTATTTTAAGGAATTGGCTCATGCAGTTGTGGAGGCTGGCAAGTTCAGAATCTGCAGGGCAGGCTGGCAGGCTGGAGACCCAGGGAAGAGGCAATGTTGAAGCTTTGTCTTGAGGCAGAATTTACTCTTCCTTGGAAAAGTCCGTTTTTTAATCTTAAGACCTTGAAATGATTGAATGGGGCCCACCCGCATTATGGAGGGCAATCTGCTTTCCTCAAAGTCTGCTGATTTACATGTGAATCTCATCTAAAGAGTGCCTTCACAGCAATGTCCAGACTGGTGCTTGACCAAATATCAGGATACTGTGGCCTAGCCAAGTTAGCATATAACATTAACCATCACAGGTGGTATGGGATCATATAGTAATATTTTTCATACTCTACTTAAAAAAGAAACCCAAGCTATATTACAGAATTCTCAGGTAATTCTCAGATAATTACTGGCCTCCATAGAAAGATTTAAAATTATAAAAATGAGAAAAAAATTACTGGGCCTAATCGGTAGTCATCTAAGTTTCTACTGAATGCCATTTAGAGCATTTTTTGTATATGTACCTGCTTTTCAGAGGAGACCAGCTTTGTAGCCGCAGCCCTCAGGCCTCTGGGAAGGAGGCCCTGGAATGTGCAGGGAGGGGACCACCTCCCAAGGCTTTGTGCCCACAGGCCACCCCTGAGTCACCGCCTTCATATCGGAAGTGTGTGTGGAGGGGGTTGACCTGGAAAAGAAGAAATAAATACTGTGATATGCATACTTGAAGGATGCTGGGAAGGGACAGACCTCTGAGAGATGACAGACTGTGCTGTACATTTCTTCTGGGCTGTCCCATTGAGGAGAGATGTGACTTGTTCAATGGGAGCCAGGAGGCGGATGGTGTAAAAAGCATGAAGGCAGGTGGTGACTCTAGCTAATATATGCACCTTGAGCTTTCAAGAGTGGAGCACCCTCCCCATTCTTGGGGCCGCTGGATCACCTGTGGGGTGTGGCAACAGGGGATGAGGCCAAATGGCCTTGAGCTCCTTCCACCATCATGTGACCCTGGCAAACATCGGAGACGCTTCTAAGGAAAGAAGAAAGAGCCAGATCTCACACAAGTCAGAGATGAGGAAGGAGAAAGCAGATCCAGTTTAGACTGTAAGCATGGCCCTGGGGGTAAGTGAGAAGGCAGCTGGGAGACTCATTTCAGGGGCACTTCACAGAGGAGACTGTATTGGAGGTCAGATCTTGCAGGGGCTCTGTCAGAAGGTGACAGGTGACAGCAGAGAGCCAGGGGTCCTGTTGTGGGCAGGGCTGAGGACTGCGTGTCCCTCGGGGCTGAGGACTGCATGTCCCAATCTTAGCATCTTTCTACCCCTATCCCAGTAGAGAAACCTAATTAGATCTTACTAGAACAAGTGCCCATGGAGGTGCTACCTTGGAAAAACAGAGAACGGTGGTAGGAGAGAGGAAGGGAGACAGAGGGGGAGGACCTGAGATGCCTTTGATCTTCTTTTATGTTATTCATGTATATCTAGTTATGTAAGAAATATATTGAAACATTTTCATAAAAATTCAAGAGATATTTATGAAGGTATATCCTTGTTGCCTACCTTTCATATAGATTTTCTTCTTTTCTGACTTTCCTAGGACTTAAAGCCAGAGAAGGACCTGGATGTCCCTGGGAAGCATCTACATACAGCATCCCCAGTCTTTGTTGGTGGGGCAAAGATAGAACCTTTGGGCCAGTCATTGTGTGCTCTTCCTTTGGGCCTGGAAACTCTGAGAACAATGGGTTACTTCTTCCCAGGACTGTTTTTTTTTTTTTTCTTTAATTGTGTCTTCGGTGCAGATTTATGAATGTGCTACTTGCCTAAAGATTGTCATTTCTTTAACAAGAGAGAAGGCATATCCTGTGTCAGCACCATAAAACTCTGGGAAGATGTTCAAAGGAAAGAAAAAGATGCTTATGATTACACCCTAAACTTTGATTCATAGGAGGAGAGGTACTTAAGGAATATTCATGAACTTCCAAGATCCTTGTAATAGTCACATTTTTGCAGGTGTCGAAAATGAGGCCAACAGACTGGAAGTGGTGTGTCCGTGGTTAACATGGATACTGCTTGTCCAGGTCACTGCTCAACCCTGCGTCTTCTGGCATTAGGAATAATGCTGATTGTTTGTAGAACCATAACAAATGTTATGCTCACATTCTAGTAAGGGCCACGATCCTAGGCAGATGAAGCTTCAAAGGCAGTGGCATAGAAGCCATGGTGGGTGTTGAAAGATGAAGCGGAGCACAGGGTGGCCTGGGGGAGTGTGACTGTTGCTCGGTGCCAGCCTTTCCTTGCATCTTCCTTTCACACTCCATAAAGAGTGACCTTACACAAACAGATGTTACTCCCTTTAGGAATCAGTGGTACTTTGATGAGTTTAGATGGTCTTAGAACTGAAACCAAGAAATTCTCATATTCCATCCCAAAGCATAGTAATACTTATCTGTGAAATTCTAGAGGACAGTGCACACTCAAGGGCTCTGCCACTGAGTGGCGTGCAAGTTAGCAGGATCATCTGGAAAATGGAACTAGAACCAGGAGCTCAGCACCTTCTCCTCCTTAAGTCCAAAGTGTGCATTCAGCTGACCATGGAGCACAAAACCCTGAGATGGCCATCAGGACGGTGAGTGGGGGAGAAGGTGGGGAGGGGAGGTCTGTCTGAGACTGGGCTCAAGGACATGCAGCCAGCAGAGTTGGGGAACTGAGGGGAAAGTAGGGATGAAGAGTGAAGGAGGAGAAAGCAGGAGGGAGGTAGAAGGGTGTATAGACAGCAAGAAGTTCAACGGAGGAGAGGGTAATGAGGCTTGCCCGAGAACAAATCAGAGGTGAAATATTATAGAGAGTCGGTTCCCAAAAGAGGACCACGAGGAAGAGGCAAAATTCCACCATCTGGAGGAGGCAATTGAGCTCTAATTCGAGGCAGATTCACCTAACTGCACAAATTTGGATCAGAAGTTCATTCTTCAAAACTCTTTAAAAAAGTAAACATTTATGGCTTGTGAAAGGCAAAGAGGAAAGGTGTGATATGCCCTCTTCTTGCCGCCGTGGCCTTGGGAGACTTTATTAGCAGCCTCCTCTTAACTTGTACCACTGCACCTCGTCCCGGTTGTCTTCATGTCTCCTCTGTGGCGTGCTTGCTGGACCTTCTCACCTGCTTGGATTGCTCTTATTCACACGCTCACACACGCATGCGCACACATGCACTCACACTTCCCTGGAAGGGAAGTGGGGAATCAGTACCAGATGTGCACATGCACTGTGGGATGGATGTGTTGGGATGCTTACTTGTCTCTGCTCACCTCATAACACAGCTGCTCCTTTCCTGTAGTCTGGCCATCTGTGACTGGGTGACAGTGAAGCAGTCCTATATTGTCAGCCTTGCCTCCATCTGACTGAGTCACATACCCAATTGCCTGGCTGAGTTTTGTCTTTAGTTGACTGTGGAAAAACACCAACTCCCTCTGAAAAAGTGTACTAAAGAAAGATACCCTCAGATACTGTCCTAGGAGGAAGGGTTGGTCATTAGAAATGTGGGAAGAATGACAGGTGACAATTATGATATATCTTATCCTTTTACTTCAGAGATTGGCAAAAAATTTAGGACTTCCTGGTCCTTATGTATTTGAACTTGGGAAATTAAGGCTTTCTTTGGAAAGAAATTGGCAGGAGGTAGATAGAAGTAGAGTTGAGAGTTGGAAGGAAGTTTCCATTAAGTAAGTAAGTAATTTACTAGGGATGGAAGAAAGACCGGTCAGCTGGTATAATTAGACTTTTTTACCCTACTGCCCCATTGTATAGGTGAAGAGTGGCATGTTCGTAGAGGAAGGGAACCTCCGACCCCTCAGCCACACTCCCGGGAATTTATCCTCTGCAGCACTAACCTTGGGTGGTAGTGGTGGTGATGAGAAATGATGGTGACCTGCTCCACCATCTACCAGGGCAATACTGTAGCTTTTGGCAGGGAAACGGAGGGAGAAGGAGTCCCGTTTTCTTGGCCATAGCTGCCTAGAGAGAACTGAGCTGGGAGAGTGAATGGGGGAGTGGGTCGTGGCTTAACTATCATACACTCTCATTGTTCTGTGATTAAATAGGTTTGCTTGAATAAATGTTTCTTCATTTGCTCTGACAACCATTTCCAGAGACTTGAAATGATGTTTTTAACATTATGTTGTTAACAGCTGTGATTGTATCACTAGAGAGCCTGTTTGTAAAGCTCTTTGTGCCACCATTCTGGAAGAGAGAGAACGTATTTGAAAATGTCTTACCTGGCATGTAATATTAGTTTTTCTAGCACCAGAGCATGCTAAGAATCCTTACCTTATGACATAAGCAATTAACTCAAAATGGATCCAAAACCTAAATGTAATAGCTATAACTGTAATACTCTTAGGGGGAAAAAAAAAAAAACAGGGGAAAAGCTTCAGGACCTTGGGTTTTAGGCAGCAAAAATAAATAAGTAGGACTTCATCAAAATTAAAAACTTTGGGGCATCAAAGGACACTGTCAACAGAGGGAAAAGGCAACCCATGAAATGGGAGAAACTGTTTGCAATCATATCTGATAAGAGGTTAATATTTAGAATATCTAAAAGAACTCCTATAACTCAACAACAAATAAACAATCCAGTTTAGAAATGGGCAAAGGGCTTGAATAGACAGTTCTCTAAAGAAGACATATGGATGGCCAATAAGCACATGAAAAGATAATCAATGCCATTGGTCATTAGGAAAATGTAAATCAGAACAACACACCTACAGGAGGGCAACAAACAAACAAACAAAAACCCAAAACGAGTAGATGTGGAGAAACTTGAACCCCTATATAATTGTTTCTGAGACTACAAAATGGCACAGCCACCATGGGAAACAGTTCAGTGGTTCCTCAGAAAGCTAAATGTAGACTATGAGACCCAGCAAATCCACTCTGAGGAGTAGAGCCAAAAGAGTGAAAACTGGAATTCCAACAGATGCTTGTCTACCAGTGTTCACTGCTGTATTGTGCACAATATCCAAAGGGTGGAAGCCACCGACTACCCACCAAGAGAAAAATCGGTAAACATAATGGGATATATGTGCTCACTGGAATATTATTCGGCCATTAAAACTGAATGAAGTTCTGATACATGCTGAAAAATGAATGAATTTTGAATTCTCCTCTTTTAAGTCCAAAGTGTGCCTTCAGCTGACCATGGAGCTAGTTGAAATAAGCCAGACAAAAACCCCACAAATATTGTCTGATTCCCTTTCTCTGAAATATCTAGAATAGGCAGAATCAGGAAAGAAAGCAGAGTAGAGGTTATTGTTCAACGAATATAGAGTTGTTGTTCTGGTTAGATGAAAATTTTGGAAGGATATAGTGCTCCTAAGTGTAAAACATTATGAATAGAACTCACACCATCAAATTATATACTTAAAAATGGATGAAATGGCAAATTCTAGGTTACATATATTTTACCACAATAGTAAATAATTCAGGAGATACATTCTCAATAAAAAGTGGGCCCCTTTTCTGGAAGAAATTATACCACAAGGAAAACCGTGTTTTACTTCTATACCCTCCTGCTTACTAACTGGGTGAACTTGGGCAAGTCACTTACCTCTTCTCGATCTTAGGTTTATCGGATACGATGTGGGTTGAATGATTTGTAGACTATTTTTTAAAAAGATTTTTCATTTATTTATTCATTTGAGAGAAAGCGAGAGCGTGAGCAGGGAGTGGAGCAGAGTGGGAAGAAGAGGGAGAGAGAGAATCTCAAGCAGACTCCATGCTGAGCGTGGAGCCTGATGTTTGAGCCCAGGACCCTGAGATCATGACCTGAGCCAAAACCAAGAGCAGACACTTAACAAACTGAGCCACCCAGGAGCTCCAATGACAATTTGTATAAGACTAAATGTGTAAGTATTTCACAGATTTTCATTAATATATATGATATACTGTCTGTGCAGATAATCCTCACTATTGCAGGTAGGAAGGATGGAATATTATGATAACCACCCTTTACTTCCTATTTTCCTGTTTTAAACTTTTTCCTACTTTGCATTCTTTCTTTTCTTCTTGCCAAGCCCACATGTAACCAAGCCTACACTGGAAGGGACTTATTGCCAAGATAAACTTTTTTGTCATTGATGTCATACAATACCATATTTTTGGTTCCTATTCCAAGGGCCCACTTCGTCTCCTCCACATCTCCAAAGTGGCTGCAGAACATTAGCTTGTCCTGATCCCTACCGGGGCCACCGAAGGAATTCTTTCTTAAAGTGTTCCTGGTGAAGATTTATGACAAGTTTCTTAAGAGAGGTCAGGTAAATTGACCTCAAAATACCCTGTAGCCATAAGATTCTATGATTCTTGTATTCTATGTACCCTACTGAAGGAATGAGATATGATCCACTTCTCTCCCCATCTGTCCACCAATAAAATGAAGTTGACAAGGGCCTCAGGTGATTTCAAATTTCCTTTAGTAGAAAATGGAATTCAGGTTTTTGTAGATACTGATCTTTATGACTTTTTTTATGGAGCCTGAAAAGATCTGACCTATTATTTGGACTGAAATCTCCTGTGAACCACCTTCCCTCTGATTTACATCCAGGTCAGACATGCGGTGTTCTTTCCTAACCATGCTCTATTGAGGGAGCAAGAAAATAGGAACTGGGACACATTAGAAATGCCTTCCACCAGATTTTCCCAGCTTGAGGAAGGCATTCAGGACTCACACTGACCATGTGTTGCCCCAACCACTGGGTTTCTCCTTCCCTCTTGGTCTCTCAGTCAAGCATTCTGGAAGGGGTCCCACATAGAACACAGCAGGGAGAGAGTGTTTCCCTTCAGGCCCCTCTACCAGTTTAGAATCTCCATATGACTGTATCCATCCTCAGACCTGACTCAGTACTTCCTGTCCATCTGACTTCTCCTGGGTTTTGTCTCCCAGGTCCCTCCGACACAAAGTATCCAGAATGGAACTCCATCTTTCCCCTAACTCATTCTTCTCTGCCTTCCATTAACTCCTCTGATTTCACTCTGGTCTCTTCAAAACTATTCTCCACACTAGTCTCCAGAGTATTAATTGGAAAATTCAGATGGCATTATGTCATTCTTCATCACCAACTTTTTCAGTGGTTTTCCCATTACAATAAATATCCTACACCTGAAACTAATATAACACTATATGTTAATTATATTTCAACTTAAACATTTTTAAAAATGAAAAATAAAAATCCAACTTCCTTCCAGAAAACCAAGCTCTGGGGTGACCTGACACACCCCCCGTTTCCAACACACAAAGTGGCAGCGGTGGTATTTTGTTTGTTTGCCTCAGTGTCTTTTTCACACCGTCCCCGCTGTCTGGATCCAGTTCCCATATTATTCACTTCTTTAATTAGTATTGTTTAATGTTTCACTCAAAATCATCCTCTGAAGTCTACTCTCAGCTCTTTCCTTAGCCCCATCAGATATTGTTCTCTATTTCCATAACATTTTTGAAGAATATTATCACTGGATTTACCAGTTGTGTTGTAACTTTTTGTTTAAGCGTCTGTCTCCTTAACGAGATTGTGAGTCTTTGAAGGCATTGGCAATGTCGTATTTAAATCATTTTATGCCCAGGGTCCAACATGAAGATGGACATGTCAAAGTCTGCTAAATGAATATATGAATCGATGAGTGATTACCTAACTTAGCACGGCTTTTTCCCTCCTGGCTTTTCCTCATACCCCCAGTCCCCACTGGGTTACTTTGCAGATGGACCTGACCTCATTCATCTTTGTGCCTCCCTGCCCATCTCCAGCACAGGCACACAACAGGAAATCAACATGTGTTTGCTGAATTGACAACCCTATTAGATTCGATGACATTTGAGAAAAGGAGCAGACATAAATGAAGGCCAGCTAACCCATCAGAGGGGAAGGAGTGGAAAGATTTTCCACATGCGTCTATTGGCTTCTTTTAGTTGAATTCATCCACTAAAGATTGGCTGCAAAAGAAACTCAGGCCCTCTTAAAACTTTTGTTAGCCCTCGGGTTCGGGCAGAGATCCTGGGTCTTACCTGCGGCAGTCATCTTTCCTGTCTCCTCAGGAAGCAGACCTTTATAGCCTGAATGCCTGGCTTTCCCGCCCCCGGCCCTAGGGCAGATCCTGTTCCGCAGGCTGTCTCCAGATCGGGTACCTGGGAGGGGGCGTGTTTCTGCCCTTCCTCCGCACTGCAGCCTAGCCTGGGGCTCCGCACCTGGCCCCCCCAGTAAGGCTTCACCAGATTCATTGCACTCAAACCTCTTTGCTCTCCTATTATTAACTAGAGTCTTGCAATAAACTATTTCTGTTATCTCACTTGATGTCATGGTTCCTATGAACACCCTCACAAAGGAAAAAGATTCCAGACACATATAGAGCAGTTTAAAGAGTAATAATAATAAAAATAATAATACAATGGACATCCGCGTATGCGGGTCCCTTCTTCAATCATGCTCTACTTCTCCCACCAGAGGTAACCAAAATTCTGAAAATTACCATTCCTTTGTCTTTCTTCATCACTACGTAATGTAATCTAAGTGGCACACTGTTTAATTTTAAGTGTATTTCACTTTATGGAAATGAAGTGGTTTTTTGCATGTTTTCCTAAAACNCTTCTCCCACCAGAGGTAACCAAAATTCTGAAAATTACCATTCCTTTGTCTTTCTTCATCACCACGTAATGTAATCTAAGTGGCACACTGTTTAATTTTAAGTGTTTTTCACTTTATGGAAATGAAGTGGTTTTTTGCATGTTTTCCTAAAACGTTTTTTTTTTTCACTCAGTATTTCATTTAGGAGAGTCAGACATGTTTTCTGCCGTTGTGAAATATATATCAGCTTTCATTCATTTCTTCCTGATGAACATTGATTTTTTTTCTTTCCCTAGTATTTTATTAGTACAAACAGCACTGCTATGAACAATCTCGCACTTGCTTAGGAAATATTTGCAAAAGTTTCTCAAACGTTGGAAGGGGACTGGTGAGCTGTAGGTTAGGTGTCTCTTAAACTTTGCCAAACTCCTACTGTTCTACATCCACACCAATGCTTGGTATTAGGAGATATTTTAATTTATGACAATATGGAGTGTAGAAAAGAATTTTTATATATTTGATTATAGGGACTGAATATATATTTCTTTTTTATTACTTGCATTCTCTTATAAAGGTCTGTGTTTTATCCGTATTTGCATTGGGAATTTTGTCTTTTCCTGTTAGGTTTTCAGATTCTTACATCTTCTGTATATTACCTTTAATGTGGCTTTACAGTATTCCATTGTATAAAAATATCATACTTTATTCATTCTCTCTTGAAGGAAATTAGCCTGTTTTCTAAATTTCAATATTTTATTATTACAAATGACACTTGATCATTCTTATACATACTTAGAGCATATATGCAAGAGTTTTCTAACTTATGTGTAGCAAATATATTCTCCAAGTTTGTGACTCATTTCTTTGGCTTCCATAGCTGAAATAAGTTTTTTGATTACTTGACATTTTAGTGTGGGGATTTTCAAAAATATACAAAACAGACAAAATTGTGAACATCCGTATCAACAATTACCAGCTTGTGGCCAACCCTGTTTCATCTTAACTCTTTCTCACTCCCCCTGGCTTCCAGATTAAAATTTTAAAGCAATTTCAAACCTCATATTTTGAAATCCAAAACATGTTTTAGTATGTCTACAAAAGATAAGGGCTCTTTTGAAATCTAACTGCAATACCATTATCACATATGAAGTTACCAAAACTTTTTAAATACAATGAAATAGTGCTCAAATTTCAGTTGTTTTATTTCACCTTAGCAGTCTGTTTCTTCAAGATTNGGGGGTAGGGAGGGAAAAATAATGAAACAAGATGGGATGGGGAAGGAGACAAACCATAAGAGACTCCTAATCTCACAAAACAAACTGAGGGTTACTGGGGGGTGGGAGGGTAGGGATAGGGTGGATGGGTTATGGACATTGGGGAGGGTTTGTGCTTTGGTGAGTGCTGTGAAAGATGTAAGCCTGATGATTCACAGACCTGTACCCCTTG
Organism: Ailurus styani; assembly: GCA_002007465.1. Lineage (NCBI taxonomy): Eukaryota > Metazoa > Chordata > Mammalia > Carnivora > Ailuridae > Ailurus > Ailurus styani. The sequence goes on along the minus strand of LNAC01000602.1, from coordinate 370,194 downwards.
GGCAAAGAATAAAAATAAAATTAAAAAAAAAAGATTCAATTAAGTTCATACTCTGACATTGGTTAATGTCTTACAATCTACCTTCTCTCTCCTTGTAATTCATTAGTTGAAGAAACTGAGTCGCCTTCTTACAGACATTTCTATATTCTAGAATAATCTAGATGTTACTAATTTAATTCCAGCGGTTTCCTGTATTTCCTTGGTAATTAAGCTTAAAGGATTAATCAAAATCAGGTATGTTTTTTTACAAGAACACTTCACAGTAGGACTGTGTGTTTCCATCAGACTTCCATTAGACACACCACTTCCAGTTTCCATTCTTTGAGAACCATTATTTCTTTAAAACTTACTAGATAATCTAATTCTATCATTCTTTCCCTGTTTACTATCTGGAAATCTTCTATAAAGAGAAACTTCCCCCATGAACAACTTTATTATCCTGAAGTGAAATTCATATTTAAAAAAGCTAGATATGTTTGATTTTTTTCCCTTTATCGGTTTTTAATTAATTCCATTGTATTCTCAAAAAGTGATGAATTGGAGATGTTTTTCCTAAAATTTTTCTGAACTTTGGGATTTAAATAAGATTTATGATTTTCAGGGTACCTGGGTGGCTGTCCGTTGGGCAGCTGGCTCTTGGTTTCGGCTCACGTCATGATCTCAGGGTCCTAGGATTGAGTCCCACTTTGGGCTTTGTGCTCAGCAGGGAGTCTGAGGATTCTTTCTCTCTCTCTCTCTCCCCTCCCTCTGCTTGTTCTCTCTCTCTCTCTCTAAAGTGAATGGATGAATCTTAAAAAAAAAATTATACCTTTCAACCTTTCACAAATATAATTCTCACTGATGCTTAAATTGTTGCATTTCCAGCCAGTGGGAGTCTTTCTTCAAGATGGTCTCTGAGTCTTTGAACATCACCTCAGCAACTCTTGGTGGCTTCTTGCTGTCTGGTATTTCACCATGCTCCAGATCTTGTTCTAGATTTAGAAACACAATTTCTCCAGGAAGTCCTAGTGCCATTTAATTGAAAATGACATTTAGAGACTTATAATCTAGATGATAATGATGCCCTTTACAACTCAGTGATCATATCTAGACTTTTTCAGGGCAAATAATTAGGAAATAAGTTGGGTTTTTTAAAGATAAAATACATCATGAATCAAACTGAAAATTCCCACTCAAATTGCAGACTACAGGACTTTGGTGACCTTTATCAATCTTACATCAATATATCCTTCCTCTCAGGACAGAAGTCTTTGTTGTCAATGACATGACATAATTACTCATTTGTTTTATCTCACCATATACGGATAGCAATCTTAAAATAGCAGTATCCCAGCCACAAGCAATATGTTTCCTAAAAGCTGTTTAATATTTTTGTTCAGGTTGGGGTCCCTGGGTGGCTCAGTTGGTTGAGAATCCCATTCTTGATTTCGACTCAGGTCATGATCTCAGGGTCTTGAGATCAAGCCCTATGACAGGCTCCATGCTGGGTGTGGAGCCTGCTTAAGATTCTTTCTGCACCTCCACCAACTCCTCCCTCTCTATAAATAAATAAATAAAAACAAGTAAATAAATAAATTGATTAATTTGTTTAGGTCCCTTTGTCTTTAGAGTTTATCCCACTAAAGACACACAAATTGCTGTTTTAAAATTATTTCAAATAGTTTCTCTATGCATGCATAGCCCACCAACTCAATCCACAGCTAAGTACTTAACTTCTGCTTTATTTTACTCTCAATTTTTAAGAATTACATTTTGTTAAATATAATTTTGTTTTATAATTATGCCAACTACTTGCCTGATGGCATCAAAGTCCAATTAATCAAAGTGGATCTATTTGGAGGAGGGTATATTTTTAACTCTCTTCCTTATACTTTGTCTACTCCCTCCCCACAGTTTTAATTTTTTGTTCTTCTAATTATAATATAGGGCAATGCATGCACATTCATATACCCCAATTTCTTTATAAATAGCAGCACACCACACTTTTCTCTCTACTCTCTTTTACTCTCACTATATACTGTGCAGTTTGCTCTGTAGTTGTATACAGGGATATGCTTATACTTTTTCCAGCTGCTGAGTTTGTATGTACCATTGCTTATTCAGTCAGTGACCTGCTGGTAGGTATTTGTTTTCTTTTTGTGTTTTGTTTTATTTTATTTTTGCACAAGTGATGCTGCAATGAAGATCGCTATTCATGCAAGTTTGAGCATTTTTTGCTAGAATGTTAGCATTCATTTAATTTTTATAAGGAATGGATGTCACATTTTGTCAGATGCCTTTTCTGCATCTTGGAGACATTTATAGGTTTGGCTTTTTTTCTTCCTAGTATTAATTGATTATGTAAATGTTTTTTCCAATAGTGAGCAACTCTTACATTTCTAGAACATGTCCCTCTTTGCTATAATGATTTGTGAAATGTGCTATTAAATTCTGTTTGTTTTAACTCATTCACATTCCTAAGTGAGGTTGGTCTGTGGTTTTCTATTTCCGTTCAGTCTCGTTCAGGTTTGGGGATAGATACCCTTATGTTCTAGTTTTAGATGCCATCTATAAGCTGACCCTCCCACGTGTTCACCTCCAGCCCACACCTCCTCTTTCCACTCCAGACCCATCTGACCAGCTGTCTTTTCAACATCCCCTCCCAGCCCTCCCCACCTCCAGATGTGTGACAAGCGTTTCAAACTCAGCAAGTCTAAAACCGAGTGCCTGACCTTCTCCTCATACTTGCTCCTCTAGAGTCTCCTCATTCTGGAAATGTTGGCTCCATCTCTCTAGCTGTCCAAACCATTCACTTTGGAGCTTTCCTTGGCCTGTCCTCCTCACATTCACACGCATCCATGGGCACTGCCTGCCAGTCCTCCGGCTCGCACACCCAGGCCACACCCATGTACCACTGCATCCCTCTTCCCTCATCTCCCTCAACTCTCCCTTGGGCTACTGCACTCACCTCTCATTTTTCTCTCTGCTTCCCTTCAGATCATTCTCAACACAGCAGCAGAGGCCATTTTTGTTGTTGTTGTTGTTGCATCATGTCCCTTTTTAGTCTCAACTGTGGAGTGGCTTCCCATTGAATACGCACACTCTTCTTCGCGGTGGCCTGCAAGACCTCATCCGGTCTGGTCCCGTGCCAGCTCCCAGATCTCTTCCTCCGCCTGTCCTCCTATTCAGCGACAGTCACGTGGGCCTTCTGGCTGTGGGTCTAACGTGCCATGTGTGCCTCACCTCCTCTGCCTGGAAGACACTTTCCTTGGCTATCTGTACAGCTCTCTCCCTCCCACCCTTAAGATATTTGCTAAAATGTCACTTCCTTAGGGAGGCCCTCTTACCTCAGCATTTCCCTTGCCCATCCCCTCCTTCAATTCTCTGCTTTATTCTTCTCCATGTCTTTTATCCCGCTGAACCTGACTACGGATAGCATTTACTGGTTCATAGTCTCTCAGCACCATGAGAACTACTGTGTCTGTTTTGTTCTTTTGTTCACTGCAGCTCCATGTCTTGGCACCCAGAAGAGTGCTTAGCTCACAGCCCCGTTCAGCAAAAATTTGTTGAACTTGCTTTCCATGGATTGATACACCTCAATCATCATCTCATTGATAGTTATTGCTGGGTTAGGTTTGCTAATATTTTATTTAAGAATTTTTGTTTCTGTGTTCATGAGGGAAATTGGCCTCTAAATCTCTTCTTACGTGGGTCTTGTCTGCCTTTGCTGTCAAAGGAATTTGAGAAGTGTTTCCTCTTTATCTACTTTTCCAATCTTATACAAAATTGGAATTGAAGTTGGCCTTTTTGTTTTCTTCATGGGAAGATTTTTTAGCAAAGGGGCACCTGGGTGGCTCAGTAGGTTAAATCCTCTGCCTTTGGCTCGGGTCATGATCCCAGGGTCCTGGAATCGAGCGCTGCATCAGGCTCTCTGTTCACCGGAGAGCCTGCTTCCCCCTCTCTCTCTGCTTGCCTCTCTGCCTACTTGTGATCTTTCTCTCTGTCAAATAAATAAATAAAATCTTTTAAAAAAAGATTTTTTAGTAAAGATTTAATTTAAACCTTTATCTTTTATTCACGAGTAGCTTTGTAAACATGTTTCTGTATGAAGTTTATTTTCTAATTAAGAGTTTGTATTTATTGGCACATGCCTGTAATTATTTTAAAGTTCATTAAAATCAAAATGAAATTAAATATTCAGTTCCTCAGTCACACTAGTCACATTTCAAATTCTCAAAAGCTACTACATCTGGTTAGTTGTTACCATATTGGACAGCATAGACGTAGAATATTTTACCATCACAGAAAGTTCTATTGGACAGCACTGGTATAGAATATTCTTCCCCCAGATATTTTCACATCTGGCCTCCTTTTACCAATCATATGCCAGCACACACATCTCCAGTGTGGAGCTTTTCTGAATACTCAGTACAGTGGGCTCACCCCCACCCACCCATGACATCACCCTGTTTTGTATTCTTCACAGTCCTACCACTTTACAAAAGAATCGTGTTTCTCTGTCTCCTGCCATTCCTGACATATACAGTTCCCAAGAACAGGAACCTTACTGGCTTATTTACCACTAAATCCCCAGAGTACAGAACAGTGCCTTGGACAGAGTGGGTGTTCAGAAATCATATATTAAGTTAAGTAGATTGAGTGATTGATTGGGAAAATTCATCAACGCCAAGTTGAGATTTTTAATTTTAAAAAAGGCATTAAGTAATATATAATATTATCTTTTCAATCTCTAATGTCCCACTTTTTGTTCTAAATAGTTTTCGTTTGTGCCTTTTCATTCTCTCTTACTTATGTCTTATTAATCAGTCTCACCAGAGGTTTGCTTATTTCATTGGTTTCTTTCAGAAAAATGACTTTGACCTTACTGATGATCTCTATTGTATATTTGCTTTCTCTGTCATTAATGTCTGCTCTTACTTTATTACATCCTTTCCTCTGCCAGCTTTGGGTTTATTCTGTTGACTTTGTATTAAATTCTTTTTCTTTTAACTTAGCTCAGTAACGTAAAGCCTTTTTTCCTCTCTAATATAAATAAAAATATTTAAATCTCCTTTGATGTAATACTTTAGGTAAATATTGTGAGTTTGGATATGTTGTACTTTCATATAAATTCATGCAAAATTTTACTGAATTTTAAGTATTTTAAAAAGTTCCATGTCATCTTTAATCCATGAAATAGCTAGAAGGGTGTTTTTGTTCTGTTTATTTTTTATTTTGTTTTTGTTTTGGAGTGGTTTCTTTATTGTTATTATTATTCCAAAATGTCTGAGGCTGTTTTCAGTTACTTTGCATCATGGTGAAGAAAATTCTTTTTTTCTGTATGTTACAGATTCTTTGGAATTTGTTGGGACTTCCTTTAAAGCTTGATACTGGGTCAATTTAAAAAAAAAGTATACCATATGTTCCTGAGAAGAATGTTTATTCTATCATTATTAGGTACTGTGTTCCATATGTGCCCATTAAAAACTTAATTTGGAATGTATTGTTGCAGTGAGGTGGGGGTGACCCCATAGGAAAGGAAGCAAACAAGAAAAAGAAAGTCCCTTCTCTTTTAGCCTTACGGTCTTCGTCTAGCTCCATCTGTTGATAGAGACTGGCAGAGTGTGGCTGGCCAAAGAGAAAGGGAGTTCTAGTGTTCCAGCCCCAACATCTCAAGGCAGAGAATAGAAGAGCAGGTGGGCATTTGTGCTATGAACTTATGGGTATCATATTCTTATTTTTGTATGTCTGAGGTTCCAACATACTGCTACAGGGAGCATCAACCCATGAAAAATCTGTAGTTGTGGGCACAGTGTCTACTCTGCATTCATAAAAACAGCACCAGAGAGAAATGAAGGAGCAGTGATTTGAAAATTTTTTGGAAGAATTTAGTTTTTTCCCATGTCTTGTCTTCTCAAATGTCTGCCAGCCAATAGACATGTGGAGTACTTCTCCTTCAGTAGTAAATGACCGTGATTTGATAAAATCAACAGGATCTCCACAAGATAGAAGAGTCGCAACAGAGCTTTGATTCACCCATATGGTTGACACAATCATCCATATGGTCGACATGACATGATTGAGTTTCTCGGGATTTCTGCATGCCACCAATCAGAGTCACTTACTGACTGATGAATGAGACCATTATCACACTTTGTGAGCTCGGACAGGGGACAGGACAGTGACACTCTGGTGCACTGTGCTAGGCATGTGGGAGCTGCAGAGACCAAACAGAACCCGTCTTTCAGGGCGCCTGGGTGGCTCAGTGGGTTAAAGCCTCTGCTTTCGGCTCAGGTCATGATCTCAGCGTCCTGGGATCGAGGCCCACGTCGGGCTCTCTGCTCAGCAGGGAGCCTGCTTCCTCCTCTCCCTGTCTCTCTGCCTGCCTCTCTGCCTACTTGTGATCTGATCTCTCTGTGTCAAATAAATAAATAAAATCTTTAAAAAAAAATGAGACTTAAAAAGAACCCATCTTTCAGGGACTTACAATTTGACAAATGAGGAAAGACATGGGAGCATGACCATAATAGAATGACCCCATCACTTTTCAAGGTACCCCCACATTTTCAGGTGGCTGTGGCCCAAGATTTCGGAGTTATCCAACTCTCCTCCCATCTCATAGCCAGTCAGCGACTGGATACCGCTGATTGTCACCACGGCATCTTCGGGAAGCCTGAGATCTTTTCTTCCCAAACACCTCATCGATCCAACCTGCTTTCTCTTTAGAGGCAGGCTTCCTGCTCTTCAGCAAGTCCCCTTCACACTACCTCTTGAATCTGTATGACTCAACATTTTTATCATGTTCTTCCTCTCAACAAGAAACCCCAAGGCTACCACTTGCAAGTGTGTACAAGACACGATCTAAAATCCTTACGCAACTTCCAAGTTCCCCTCGATGCCCTGTCTGGTTTTCCTTTTCACCTTGATCTTTCGTGCTTTCCCACAACCTCCCCAGGCTTTTCATCTTGCATTCCCTTAACTGTGTATCTGCCCCTTCTCTCCTCCATCAGCATGGCCAGAGAAGGAAATGCTGATTAATCCTTTAGACATCTTTTGAGGAAAAAAAATGTTTTTAAAGAAACCAGTCCTGGGGCATGCGGGTGGCTCAGTCAGTTGGGTGTCTGGCTCTTAATTTCAGCACAGGTCATGATCTCAAGGGTTGTGAGATTGGGCCCGGCATTGGGCTCTGTGCTCAGCACAAAGTCTGCTTGAGATTTTCTCTCTTTTTTTCTCCCTCTGCCCCTCCCCTGTGTGCACTCTCTCTCTTTCGGAAAGAAAAAAAGAAAGAGAGAGAGAGAGAAAGAAAGAAAGAAAAGAAAAGAAGGAAGGAAGGAAGGAAGGAAGGAAGGAAGGAAGGAAGGAAGAAAGAAAGAGAGAGAGAGAGAGAGAGAGAGAGAGAGAAAGAAAAGAAAAGAAGGAAGGAAGGAAGGAAGGAAGGAAGGAAGAAAGAAAGAAAGAAAGAAAGAAAGAAAGAAAGAAAGAAAGAAAGAAAGAAAGAAAGAAAGGAAAAGAAAGAAAGAAATGAGTCCCCCATGGGATGCTTGCATCTGAAAAGGAATCATCCTGATTACCTTATCCAGTATTACAATTTGAATCTCTAAGATGGTTTAATATATGAAAGAGCTCTTTTTTTTATTTTGTTCATTCTCTAGGGGAAAAAAGCATAGCTATCATTGCTCACAATCCATGAAATAAATATCCATATCTTTCAAAAATGCCTCCTTGGATATTTTTTATCTTTTCCAAAAACACTTACATAATTTGCAGGATCTAGAGCAAAAATTATTTTGCACTAGATCTTTGTTCAAAATTTATTAAGGGTCTCAAGATGGCTACGGCAGAGCATTATAACTCCTGAGCTCAGCATTTTATGTTCCTGCACGGGTTACTTGCCCATGAAACCAGCCCTGATCCTTCCTTGATAAGTTTGACTTTATTCCATGGGGAATTCTAAGAAATGTGAGCTAAATGTAATGCTTACATATATAAAGTATATCACCTAAAGCTCCTGATATCTCTGAGAGAGGTAGGTGATCCTCTTGATTACAGGCATAGCCCCAGGGACAATATTGTGTACATCTAATCATGATTGCACCAATTCCTAGCAAGTTACTTACTCTGTAGCTCAGATTCTTCATATATAAAGTTCGGATAATAATAGTACCCACATCATCGGGTACTTAGAAGGTTTTGCTGATTTAATACAAGTAACAAACTTAGGACAGTGCCAGGATATAGAACGCTCTATAAAAGTTTGGGGTATTAAAATGATACCTTTCTTGGAAAGACTTCTGATTTCATTTTTTATCCTTCATTAAATACTTTCAATGTGTAGCTACACTTCATTACAAAGTTTTTGAGTATCAACTAGAAAGAAAAACCAACCAAATTACCACTTAGGGTACTAAAATTAGGTCATAATCAACAAGAAGCAGGTTAACCTTGGAGCCAAGGCTAAATTAATTAATTGATTTGTTGGTTGAATTGATTACTCATTCTTTCAAAAAGCATTTGCTTTTGCCTACTGATCTCTTCAAGAGGTTGGAAAGGCATAGATGAACACAGCACAGTCTCAACTATCAAATACGACATAATACGGCACAAAAAATGTAAGCAAATGGACCTTGAGATGTCCAATGGAAAGGAGCTTGAGTCTGTCCTAGATGAGAGAATGATAGAATTAGGGAAGCCTTTGCAGAGAAGAAGATGATGGTTAAGGTAGCTCTAAAAAGATGAATAGGCATTTCCCAGGCAGACTCATTCAGGGTAAAAGTATATTCAAAAGGTTTTACATCATTCAAAATGATGTAAAGGAATCAGGCATGATCAGGATGGATGGGATGTTTAGTGTGGTAGAAGCTTAAGGTTTAGGCTAGGAGTGAGTACAAAGAAGTGAACCACAAGGTTGTAAGCTGAGTGGTTGCCAGATCTCAGGAGAAGCCTAAGATAGCCCTCCAAGGAGTCTGGGATTTAGCCCATTCACCATGGAGAATCTGAAAGTCTTGGAGGATAGGAAGGGCAGGTGGAGGGTCGACAGTGAGATAAAGTAGACACCTAACAAAGTGACTGTTCAGAAGGAACTGAATTTTCCTTGTCTGGATGGCATCATAACACAGTGGAACCTTGGCCAGTGAGTGAGGTCCTGCCCTCTTTTCCACCCAACTGATCCACGTGGCAGATGGTTCAAATCGAATCAGGGTGAGAGAATGTGCTCTTGTTTCGTTGATTTGGTTTGGTTTTGTAATAGAGGAGATGTTTTTGGTGCTGGAGCCAGTACAAAATAGCTTTTGAAGTTAAAATGGCTGTTTTAATCAATGTTACTTTAATATGACAACTAACTTCAGGAATCTATCCATTGGTAGACTTTATATAATATTTTCTTTTTTGATCACAGAACTTAAACAGAAACGGTGGCTTGGAATGGAAAGAAGGGGTTATTATTTGATGTGTATTTGCACTGGAGACAGGTAAATCTATTTCTTCATCAGACATCCACTATTTGACTCAAAATCTACACTGAGCATTGTGCTTCAAAAAAACTCTGTTAAGAAAAAACAAAACAGAAAGAATGCATGGAAGAGATCCAATCTTTTTGCAAATGATGGATGATTTCTTGGGTGGATTTCTACCCTTGTTCTCAACTCCCTGAGAGCCTCCCCACTAGTTTCAGCTACACCACCTCCGCCCCACTTGGTTTTCAGTGGACAATCTGATACAGTTTGATATAAAGTTGCATTAGGAGTTGGGGATGGTTTCAAGTCCACTCCACGGTCATCTTTGTCGGTAGAATTTTGTCAGATGATGCTGTCAGAATCAAGCAGAACACCAGGCAGCAGGGAAGAGAGAAACTCATAAGGAATGCAGGTCCATGTAACCTAGGTAATCTTGCATATAGATATCTGAGAGCACATGACATGGGTGAATTATGGTGCTGTGTTCTTTTTAGTGTGGTCGCCAAAGCAAGCAATGCCAAGCCCTTGCTAATGTCAGGTTTTATACTCCTTGAAAGCCACAGATTAGTTGACAGTTGCTGTTTCTTATCAGATCAATTTGGAGATTAGTTGGGAAAAGTCCATACTGAGCTGACCTCAAAGCGGTCATGCCAAATGCCTGTGGGACTAAAGTCTTACACAGATACCTGTCCACATGTACGTAAGAGATAAGGGTGCTGTATGTATAGGCATGCATCCAGTTCTCAATTATCTTTGGCAGAGTTGTGGCACTGCTAATAAAAGTTATTTGTGTTTGCATTTAGATTGTATTAGATCAACTTCTGTGTTTATGGATGGGCTAAAGCCTACACTTGGAAGACATCGCCAACCGCTAATTGCTCGCTTTTCCACTTCCAGCTTTGTGACCTAAACTTCTCTGTGTTTCAGTTTCTTTGTCTGTAAAATGAATATAATACTACCTATCCTATCTATTTCATATTGTGCTTTGAAGGTTAAAAGTCATTAAGTGGAAAATTAGGATTTTAATGAAGTCTGAGTTATCACATTTTTCTTTTATGGTTTATATTTTTGTGTTCTATCTGAGGAATCTTTGCCTCACCTGCAATCAAAAATATTTTCTGTTGTGTTTTATGCATAGAATTTTGCAGTGTTAGATTTTATCTTTAGGTCTATGATTCATTTCGAATTGATTTCTGCATGTGGTTCACAGGAAGAACAAAAAGGTTTTGCTTTGTTTTGCTTGTTTCACAAGGTTGGCCAGCCATTCTAGCATTGTTGAAAATACTTCTCAATTAATCATCTTGCATTTTTTTGGAACATCAATTGACCTTTTATTTTGTTCCATTGATCTCATTGTTCATCTTGCACAAATTCCACATTGTCTAGATTACTATAGTTTCACAGTAAGTCTTGAAATTAAGAGGTGTGTCTTCTAACCTAGCTCTTTAAAAAAGACACTATTAAGAAAATGAAAAGACAAGTCACAAACTGGGAGAAAATATTGGCAAAGCACACATATGATAAAGGACTTGTAAGTAGATTATACAAAGAGCTCATAAAACTCAGTAAGAAGACAAGCAGCTCAATTTAAAAAATGGGGGAAAGATTTATATAGATATTTCTCCAAAGAAAAGATATGGATGGCAAATAAGCATCTGATGAAATGCTCCTCCACAGTATTAGACATTAGGGAAATGCAATATAAAACCATAACGAGACACAACTACATATCTTCTTGAATAGCCAAAATTAAAAAGACTGACCCTATTAAGTGCTAGTAAAGATATCCAGCAACTAGAACTTTCAAGTATTGTTGGTAGAGTACTAAATTGTAAAGTTACATTAGAAAACAGTGTGGAAGTTTCTTATAAAACTTACAAACTTATAAAACTCTGGTCTACCCAAGATTAATGAAAACAAATCCCACTCAAAGACATGTGGGCAAACATTCATAGTAACTTAATTCACAATCACCAAAAACTATAAACAACACTAATATCCTTCTGTTGGAGAAATGAACTTGAGGTACATCCCTATATGGAAGACTTCTCAGCAATAAAAGGGAATGAACTACTGACACATGCAATAATGCAGATGAATCTCAGAAACATTATACTAACTGGGAGAAGCCAGATGAAGAGGCTACAACCTGCATGATTTCATTTGTCAAAAGTGTAGGGATTGAAATTAGAATAATGGTTACCAGGGGTGATGGGTGGGTGGGGATTGCTTACAAAGAGCCATGAGGGCACTTTTTGGAATGATGAACAGTTCTATATTTTGATTGTGGTTGTGGTTACATGTCTGCAAATATTTGTCAAAACTCATAGAACTGTACACCCAAAAAGAGTGATTTTTACTGCATGTAAATTATACTTCAATAAACCTGACTTGTTAAAAAGTCATTACACAGTTGACCTGAAGATCCTACCACATAACAGCAGTGTTCCAGATTTAGACTTTCCACTCTCCCTTTGGAGAATGAAGGGCAAAACTTTCCATGTGGCAAGTGTGATTGTGGTCCCAGGCAAGTCCATACGTTCCCTACTCTGTACATTTAGAACTTTTGCTTTTACTTTGTTAATAATGTTTAGAGCACTTGCCAATATTACCTGTCCTATCCTGTCTACCTACCTACCTACCTACCTACCTACCTACCTACCTATCCATCCCTCAGTGGAATTATGACGGCATGTCAATCAGTGGGACCACTTTCAAAAACAGTTCCTCATTAACCAATAAAGTTAAATAGTCATCTACCTCCTGACCTACAATTTCACTTGTTTATATATCCTAAAGCAAAACTTTCACACAAGGAGGTCACAGCAGCACTATTCACAGAAATTCTGAAAACAATCCAAATGCTTATCAACAGGAGAGTACATGAATAAACTCTGGCGTGTTTACACAATGAAATGTAAACTAACTCGAGAGGTGTGCCACAAAATGAATAAACCCAAGCTATAGACAATTAAATGTGAAAATAAACCCAGAAGATTATATACAGCATCATACCATTTTTATAAAGTTAAAAAAAATCCTAAATAAGAAATGTAACATTAAGGGACACATAGGGCTGCAATAAAACTATAAAAGGGAAGTGGCAGAAACAATGAGGCATCAGTGGCAGCAGTAGTAGGAGCCAGAGAGTGTAGACGCCTGCTTCCTGCCCTGCCTGGTTCCCACAGCCATGAGGCCAGCAGCCGCTGGGGGCTCTGGGAAAGTTCATTTTCCATTTGCTTCTCCTGCTCTGTGATTGAAAATGGCCTCATGCCCGTTTCTACTATCTGGGTTCACTTCGCTTTTCTCCTTTTGCTACTTTATTTCCTTCACCATATTTATAGACAATTTTCTGTTTTAAAATTCTATCCTCAGAAGTGCCTAAGAAAATTTTTACTCTCTGGATTAGACATCCACTTTCTGGACTCCATACAACGGATGCAAAAGATATGTCAGGAAAATTCTAACCAAAAGGAAGCTGATGCAGAAAAATGGGCTTTAGGTAATAAAAAGTTATTAGGCGTGAAGAGAGTCAGTATACAATGATGACATATTCGAGAGTCAAGGTGATTCAAGAATTTTAAACATGTGTACCCTTAGTGAAATACTCTCAGAATATGCAAAGCCAATTTGGTAGAATTCTAAGGAGATTTGAAAATCATCAATGGATTAGGAACTTCAAAATACTTCACTTGATTATAGACACATCAGGAAGACAAAAATTAGCAAGTGTATTAAAGATGCAAACAAATCAATTAAATGTATATCCAACACATAGAGAATGCAGATTACTCCTAAGCACACAGCAAGCATTACAAAATTTGATCAGCACTGGGTCACAAAACAAGCCTCAATAAAATTCATGGCATATCTATTACAGACTTTGTGTTTGCTCATTTGAATAACTAAGTTGAAGCTCAAAACAAATATCTAATTTAAAACCTTGTGTATTTGGAAATTGAAAAAAAAACTAATAACATGGTTTAAATAATAAATTATAATGGAAATTTAAAATTCTTAGAATTATACAATAATAAATACACTACCTATCAGCATTTAGAGATGTAACAAGAGAGGTGCTATGAGGGAAATTTATACTCTTTGGCACTTACAAAAGAAAAGGGGAATGGCTAAAAATTAAAGGCTGAAAATTACAAGATTTGGGAAAGAACAATAAAAGGGTTCCAGAGAAAAGTAATATAGAGAAGATGCACATGGCCCAGAGTTGTTTCATGGTTAAAACAAAACTAACAAAAACTAAAATATAAATATCTCTGGTCCTCACCAGAGATAAGGGGAAAAAACCTAAAAGAATATTTTGAATGTAAGAGAAGACATTAATCATTTTAAATAGAGAATTAAAATATAACATGACAGATGCCAACAACCTTAAAAACAGAGAAAACTGGGAAAAAATAGTAAAAAAAAAAAACCTTACTAAAACCGACAGAAGAAATAAGTGATAACAATATTAAAACAATGGTTATAAATCTTCTGAAGAAGAAAAAAAAATGGACTTAAATAATTTTACCAGGAAGTTCTACCAAACGTTTCCAGTATACATCATGTCAATCTTTTATCACTATGCCAACAAACAGAGAGAAGGAACCCTTCTCCACTCATTTTATAGGCCATCATAACCCAGACAACCAAAACTACACTGACATGTTGAGGAGGTAAAGTTAGAACATTCCTTTACACATTAAAATGGATTAAAGAACTTTAACTAAAATATTGGCAAATTGAATCAAACCTCATAAAAAGACAACTTCAAGATAAACCTGACTTAATAGCACTTGCGTATAAAACACCTATTTTACTATATTAATGGATTAAAAACTATATCAACATTTCAATAGGTTGAGAAAAACCTTAAGATAACATTCCATATACATTCATGACTATAGACTTTCAGTAAACTGGGAGTGTAAGGTCACTTTTATAATCTAATAAAGAGTATCTATAAAAATACTACAGCACATGCCACACTAAATGAGGAAACATGAGAAGTCTTCCCATTATTCCTAGTTCTGCTAGACATTGTATTGGGTTTCCACAATAGTGCAGTAAGGACAGAAGAAGAATCAATTAAGTAAGAAGGATTAGGAAGGAGGAAATAAACCAGTCATGGGATCCTTTACATGGAAAAATCAAAAGAACACGTAGATTATTGGACATGATACACAAAATTCATTTATTTCATTTTTTGTTTTGCATTTAAATTTTAAATACCGATTAACCACCAAAAATAATAGGAAAAATAATTGAAAAGACAGTGCCATTTAAAGTAGTACATGAGAGTGTCAGAACCTAGTAATTCCAATGAAGTATGTGAGCTTCTACAGGAAGATCCCAAATGGTAGTAAGAGATGGTAACGACTGCCTAAGTAAATGGAGAAATATACCGTGATCAGAGAAATGAAACAAATCTTTAAGGTGTCAATGGTGTTAAAGCTCATCTGTAGGTCCAATGTAACTCCAATCCAAATCCCAACAGGGTTTTTCTTAAAACTTGGTAATCTGATGGTAAAATTTGTGGGGAAGAATAAAACTTCCAAGAATAACCAGGATACTTTGAAAGAAGAGCAGAGAAAAGCAGCATCTAGCCCAATACTAATCTCATAATAACGAAAACAGTGTGGTACTGCCATAAAATGTATTATTAAAGAGAAAAAAAATCAAGAGCTCACAATCCCGGATCAGGACCTGCCCCTAAACCGAGAGTTGGACTCTTAACCGACTGAGCTCCTCAGGCGCCCCTGGAGGAGGATATTCTGACATAAGACTCATTACTAATTATTTAAAAGGTATTCAACATATGTTATTTCTTAACACATCCAAGTGACAGATTCAGCAATTTGGTCACAGATCGACTCAAAAACTCAGAGATGGCGAAGAGCCGTAGCTGGTCTGGAATATTTGTTGCTAGACCTTGAATGCAAGGCAAAATCCTGTTAAGGTCAAACCCCTTCATTTGCTAGAAAACATGCTCTTACGTGTAGCCCTGCCCAGCAAGCTGTGGATCTGGGCAGACGGTCCCCATCCATTTTCCCCAGGTTGGTCCTCCCTGCAGCTGACCCGGGCCCCCACCCCACCCAGGAAGTGCTGCTTTAGCATTAGTCAGAGCAGAAGCACCATCACAGCTGGACTGGAGGCTCCTTGCTAGTCTCCAGCAAGGACCATGAGCTGAGCCCCGCCCCCCCCCCCCACCTTGCAGGTGCTCCTTGCAGAACTGTGAGTCTCCAGCCACAACTGACACTGAGGTGTGGAAACCGTAATGGAACCCAGGTCACCCTGCGGTAGTCTATTCACTCATTCACCAGGATTCACTCCGAGGTCATTTCCTAGGACATTTATTGATCTTACTGCGGGCTGTATTCCAAATTTGGCGAATGGCGGGGTCCTGCCATAATACAATCTCACCATCCCTAACTCAGCCCACTAAGAAGTGGTAAACCTATCGAATTCTCGTGGCAGTCACAGAAGGCACCAGGGATTCTCCTGATACTAGACTCTTCAAAATCATGTGATCAGAGAGATTTGGGTCAGAAAAACCACCACCTCGCACTCGAGTTCCATAACACTGAGTTCCTACCTTTAGTGAGTGTTCAGGGAGAGTCTATCACTCCCTGTTCTCCCTCTACCTCAAGCAGGTTACTAAGGGGCAGGGGGTGCCAAGTCAAAATATCTTCGCATGCTCAGAAATACTCTTTTCAGAGGCATTTGTGCGTGCGCGCGTGTGTGTGTGTGTGTATGTGTCTGGGTTTAATAAAAGTCTGTACGACAGCCAAACTTTCAAAATGTTAAAAGCCCACAAGTATATGGCTTACTTCCTAGAGTTTTTCATGTCATCAATGATTGAGACGTTAGAACTACCCAGCTAATGGGAGAGACAGCCGTGCTACGGTGGGGTGGGCTTTGACTTGGCCTCAGATTGTGGGGTGTTACTGAGCTTCCCACCTGCCATGATCCCCCCACAGTGCCCTCCAAACTCCCATGGTCTCCCCTGCTCCCCAAAGAAAAGGAGCACTTGGAGATGCTGAGCAGGCCTATTATGCAATACCATGTCCTTCAAAATTCAAATGCATTTACCAGCTATGACCCATTTAGAAGTAGGTGGTCTTCGTTTCCCTTCCTCTCCTGTGCATCTCCCTAGGTGCAAGGTGTTTTCATCTCCTCATGGCCACGGTCATGGTCAGCCCCTCTGGGCTCCTCATCTCAGCCTCGCCTTGCCCATGTCTTACCTCACTTAACCACAACTAGAGACTTAAAATCCTCCTGGAAAAAAAAATTATAAATAAATAGAAAGAAAGAAAGAAAGAAAGAAAGAAAGAAAGAAAGAAAGAAAGAAAGAAAGAAAGAAAGAAAGAAAGAAAAGAAAAAAAAAGAATAAAATCCTCCCGGAAGCCCCAAGCTCTTCCGGTGCCTTATCTCCTTTTCTAGTTTCTACTTGCAATTCCCTTTTTTTCCCCCAAGACCAATTATACCTCTTCTTTCAGGAAGCTCCTCTTATTTATTCTCCCTTTGTGAGGGGGCAGTGGGCCTCATAAGTAAGATGATTGAGGATTTTGTTCCCTCCAGTTCCTGGCTGGAGAATCATCGGTGGGAAGGCCAGGCTTCTGAGGAGGCCAGGCTGTGTGACACAAGGGGAAGGGCAAAGGAGCGGTCACAGGTCTCCAGAAAGACGGAGCGGACTTGTTTGGCAGTTGTCAAATTTAAATCTTCAGGGAGAAGAAGAGCTAGCTAGAGAGGAATTTAGGGACGGTTTTCTGTGTGTGGTGCTGTCTAAAGCCCATGCTATCTCTCCCAGATAAGTTATGATAAAGAGCTGG
This sequence comes from Ailurus styani, assembly GCA_002007465.1. Lineage (NCBI taxonomy): Eukaryota > Metazoa > Chordata > Mammalia > Carnivora > Ailuridae > Ailurus > Ailurus styani. The sequence continues at coordinate 352,931 of LNAC01000602.1, read as the reverse complement.
ATTCTTTCTTACGGTTTGGGGCAATACACAGATGTTCCTTTCGTGGAGACACCAGATTCCCCGGTGCTACTCTTTTTTCTTCTCTTTCCCCCTCCGCTCCCCTCCCCTCCCTCCCTCCTTTCCTCCCTCCCTCCCTCCTTTCCTTTCCTTTTCCTTCCTTCC
>LNAC01000602.1:223991-352651 GCA_002007465.1 Ailurus styani | reverse complement strand
CCTCCCTCCCTCCCTCCTTTCCTTTCCTTTTCCTTCCTTCCTCCCTCCTTCCTTCCTTCCTTCCTTCCTTCCTTCCTTCCTTCCTTCCTTCCTTCCTTCTTTCCTTGCAGTTTCATACAGAACAACTGCTTTTTTACAGCCTTGAGAAAGTAGTCATGGGAGTTGGAAGTGAGTAATAGAACTGAGATCCCTTCTAGCACAAGCCTCAGGCTCTTGGAAGACGAGACACGAGACACCGGGAAACACTTCTTTCAACCTTCAGCTCTGCACCTTGATTGATCGGTAGTTTTGGACAAATCACTCAGCTTTCCTAAGCCTCAGTTCCTTCATCTGTTAAGCCAGACATTATACTGATGGCCCTTATATTGTCACCGTAAGGGCTGAATCATACAATATATGTGCAAATGTATTTTAAACTACTCAACGATTACAACTTAATTGATTCTTATAATTCATTCAAATGCCTGTTCTCGAATCCCCTTAATTTAAAGCAACTTGCAGAACACGTAGTTGAGAAGGGCCACTGTGACGGTAATATTTCATTCCAGCTTGAGTGAATCAGCGTGTAGACACTAGCGCCCACCGCCCTGCCTGGCCTGGGCCCCCAGCACGGCTGGTGTGTCACAGTGATCCACGGAAGGAGGAGGGCGCCCCGATTCTGGTTCGCAGGCAGGGAGCTCTGCCAGAGCCATCTGCTCCCAGAAGTCAGAGGCCACAGATGGAGAAGTGTGGTTTTAATTTTTTGCGCTAAGAAGTTTGATAAAATAATTTTCCCCATTTTTTTGATGTGATGCCTCAAGGAAAATAATAATAATAAAACAAAACCGGAAGAGGGAAGGTTATCTGCCAAATGACATTTTCCCTATTCTTTCTGCTTCTATTCCTAGAAAGGAGACGTTAAAAACTGCAGGGAAAGTGCTGGCAATATGCCAGGCTTTCTTGTTTTGCTCCTAATCACAGCGACAGGCAAATTTCTTTTTTGGAGCGTGACAGCCTAATGCCCCCCACCTCACTGCTGTCTTGGGATAATGAATAAAAGTAATGATGGTGACATTTATCAGGTGCTTAATGCCTGCGGGCAGCACGCAAACCCAGACTGAACACGGTTAATGCTTCAGCAATACTCCAGGGTCGGCACCACGTGAGGACATCCAGCCCCAGCGCGGAAGTGGGAATAAGCCAGGAAATGAACGCTACTTCCCTCCTTCCTGGGCATACCTTCGGAAGCGTGATGTTGCCTTCCGGGTTCGGGACCTACAAATCAGATTTCGGTCCTCGTAGTGGAAGTTCGAAGTGCTGGTCGCAGAACCCAGAGACCTGGCACCGGAAACCTCGGGGAAACCCCTGCGTCCTTCTTGCTTCCTGCAATTGCCCTGGCTCTTTGGGGATCCCATTTGAGAACAGGAAGCTACTGCAAATAATGAAAACCCCTCTGAACGTCTTGTTTTCAAAGAAGAAAAATAAGGTTTCGCGGACAATCCGTAGTATCCCTCTCTTTAAAGTTGTCTTACTGCTCTTCCTGGTTTCTGAAGGGAGGGACTAGGAAGTGAAAGTGTTTTGCCGACCCGGGGCATTATTCGTGGTCCCAGGGCACTGAAACCGGCCGGGGAAGGGCCAGCCTTCCGCGTGCAGGGAGAGCTCCCGCGTGCAGGGAGAGCTCCCGCCTGCTGAGCGGCCAGCTGGTCTGGTAATGTCTCGGGCAGACTTGCACAAAGGGATGGCTCAGCGCTCCGCCCGGGGGGAAAGCCACGCCGAAGGGTCCCCTTGCAAGCTCTCTCCAGGAATCTCCCATCACCGACTCACAACGGACATTCTCTGCCTTCTCCCCGTCGCGCACCTGACCCGCGCCCAGGGGAACCGAGTGCTGCCCGGCGCGCCCCTCCTCCCTGCCGGGCTCTGCTCCTGCCACCAGCTCTGCGCGAGCTTTCCAAGAGTCAGCTGCCTTTCCCCCCACGCTGTATGTGCCAGTTGCACTTGTGATTTTAATTATAGGATTTACCGTTTTGCAAACGGCTGAAGTATGCGGGTGATGAAGTACATGTGTGAAAAAACTTGTTTTTGTGAAAATGATCGTATTTATCCCCTCTAAAACACTATTGATTTGAAGGCAAGTCCCTATTTTATGTCTCGATTAGAGAGAATAAAACACCGGCAATCGAACCACAGTACATCATTGATTGTAAGCTTATTCCTATTTGTTTTAAAACTAAAATATGAGGGAAAAGCGCATGTTAGAATTGATAAAATATGGTAAGTTAAATAAAAGGAAAAACTCTATGAAGAGACAATTGTGGGATGCAAAACGAATATACAGTTGACTATCTGCATGCACTGGGATCCAGTAACTAAACCTCTAGGCGTATTTGGAAGAGGAATTCTTATATAAATACAATAGGAAGCACATACGAGAATATTTATAGCATAACATAATAAATAATAAAATTTTTAAAATTTAAAAGAATAGAATATTTATAGCAGCAACTGGAACCAATCCAATATCCATAAGTAGAAAAGAAGATGAACAAAATGTGTCATATTCACAGAATGGAATATTACATAGCAGTCAAAGTAAGCAACAGTGACAACAAAAGTCTGGATAAATCTTAAGAATATAATATTAAGTGCAAAAGTGACTTCCAAAATTGTTTACAGAATTCTTATAAAATTAAAAGTAATTAAAACAAAAATCTACAGACGTTTTGGAGAATATATATTGGTGTAACAAAACCAAAGAAATGGGAAACAAGGTAAGATGGACATGATATTCAGGGTGGTGGTTAACTTGCGTTGGAAGAAGCAGGGAGACGGAGAGGGGAGAAAAATATGGCGAGAGGTAGGTTAAACTCAAAGTTCTTGTTTTTCCTGAAGTGCGGTTAGTTCATAGCTGTATTACATTACAAAATAATTAAGGAACTGACTGAATAAAGGAAAGTCATGTATTAATCAATTGTGACAGTGTGTTATGAACCAGAAATTATCCAATCCTGTGTAATGGGTGTCCAATTAAAAGAATCCATTAAAGGAGACAAACCATAAAAGACTCCTAATCTCACAAAACAAACTGAGGGTTACTGGGGGGTGGGAGGGTAGGGATAGGGTGGATGGGTTATGGACACTGGGGAGGGTTTGTGCTTTGGTGAATGCTGTGAAAGATGTAAGCCTGATGATTCACAGACCTGTACCCCTGGGGCAAAGAATAAAAATAAAATTAAAAAAAAAAGAATCCATTAATAAGCTAAGTGGACTTCTGAGTACTAATATTTGAAAATTATAGTAAAAATGCATGTTGTTATTAACTTATAAGGTTTTAAAAAACATTTTGGTTTTTTTTTTTAAAGATTTTATTTATTTATTTGACACAGAGCAAGAGAGAGATTATAAGTAGGCAGAGAGGCAGGCAGAGAGAGAGAGGAGGAAGCAGGCTCCCGGCTGAGCAGGGAGCCTGATGCAGGCCTTGATCCCAGGACGCTGAGATCATGAACTGAGCTGAAAGCAGAGGCTTTAACCCACTGAGCCACCCAGGCACCCTTAAAAACATTTTGGATACAAATCCTTTGATGGCAAAGCAAATGTGTTGCAAATACCCCTAAAGTTGCCTTTAATGCACACAATTTCTTAAATTCTAACACCGATTGATATATCACTTGCTTTCTTTGTGGTATGGTGTTTCTGTCCTTTTTAGGAAAAAAAAACAGTTTTCTTTACCCTAAGTTCTCAAATACATATTATTGTGTTTTCCTCAAGTAACTTCATTGTTTTATATTTCATTTAGATCCAAAATCCATCTGGAATTTATTTTGTGTTTGGTAAAAGAAGTGGCCTAGTGCCGTTATTTTTTACCTGTAAACATCTTATTGACCTAACACCTTTTCCTGGGAAGGCCATTGTTTCCTCCAATGAACTGCATTATTTCCTTGTTATAAATATACCCGAGCTCGATTTTGGACTCTCTGTTCCATTCTACTGTTTACTTTGTCTTCCTTTGAACCAGTAATAAATTTATCATACCTCATGTGATATCTGCTAGTAAAGTTCTCCCACTTTACTTTTTTTCTTCACGATTGTTGAGAGTGTTCCAGAATTTTTAGATTTCTTTGTGAATTTTAGAATCAGCTTATCAGTTTACCCCCGCCCCCTTTAAAAAGACCTGCTTGTGATTTTGATTGGGATCTCATTAAATATACATATGAATTAGGTGGAAATTGATATATTGACAATATTGGTTCAACAATACAGGATATATAACTCATTCATTTAAGTCTTCTTTAGTTTCCTTAGTACATTTTTAGTTTTTTTTTTTAAGATTTTATTTATTTATTTGACAGAGAGAAAGACAGTGAGAGAGGAAACAAGCAGAGAGAGTGGGAGAGGGAGAACCAGGTTCCCAGCTGAGCAGGGAGCCTGATGCGGGGCTTGATCCCAGGACCCTGGGACCATGACCTGAGCGGAAGACAGATGCTTAATGACTGAGTCACTCAGGAGCCCCTGTACATTTTTAGTTTTAGTGTAGAAGTCCTATGCAGTCTTTGTTAGATTTGTTCTTATTTATTTAACATTTTTGATGTTAGTGCAAATTTTCCAAATTTAATTTGGTACTTTTTTGTGATTGAAGTACAAAGAGACAGTTCACTTCTATAAACTAAACTTATCTCCAAAGATCTTACTAAATTCACTTACAAATGCTAATAGTTTTCCTCTAAATTCTCTTGAATTTTCTAGGTAAACAGGATCATATTGTCTGCAAATATTAAAAGCTTTGTTTCTTTTTTTTGCTTACAATTTTTCTTTTTCTTGTTTCATTTCACTGCCTCCAGGAAAAGGTAGACTAAGAGAGCTGTAGCAGTTACCTTTGTTTTGTTCCTAATGTGGTACCTACTTTTCTAATATTTTCTAATATTTCTAATATTTTGGTGAGTATATCAACCGGGAGTTTTTAGATGCATTATCAGATTAAGTAAATTTTCATAGATCTCTAACTTGCTTAGAGGGTTTTTTTTAATCATTAACTGACATTGAATTTGGACAAACGCCTTTTCTGCAATTGTCAAGGCGATCACATAATTTTCTCCTTTTTCTGTTAAAGTGAAGGTTCCATTGATTGTATTTATAATGAGAAACCAAGTTTACATACTCAAAATAGTTCACTTAGTCATAGGGTATTATAATTGTTATGTATTGTTGGATTTGACTTGCTGATACTTAACAAAGGACATTTGCCATCTATGCTCGTGAGAGTGATGGGTCTGAGGTTTTCTTATCTTAAAAATGTCCTTGTCGGGTTTCAGAATCAGTATTATATTATGCTGACCTCATAAAAACAGTTAGAATGTATTCCCATCTGTTCCCTTCCTTCTCTATCCTGTGGAATAATTTCATACAAGATTGGGATATTTCTTTCTTCAGTGTCTGGAAGAATTCATTAGTGAAGCTAAGATATTCTTTGTGAAAATTTGGATTCAATTTTATGTATATCAAAATACTCAGATTATCTCTATGACATCTGTAGTAATGCTCCTTTTTATTCTGCACATTGTTAGTTGGCGTTTCTTTTTAGCTTTTGTTTTTGTGTTTCTGTTTAGCTATTGTGTTTAAAAATGGATTAAAAGCTTAATCCATTTTTTGTGGGGTTTTTTTGTTTTTTTAATCTTAAATAACTTTCAGTTTTCTTGATTTTTTTCTACAGTGTGCTTATTTTTAATTTTATTGATATTTGCTCTTATGTTTATTTTTTCTTTCCTTCTTTTTTCCTAAAAATTGCTTTGATGCATTTCTACCACCAACTTCCTTCCTCCCTTCGACACTTGCTCTCACTCACTTTCTTTTAAACTGGCTTTAGTTTTTTTTCTTTTTCTATCCTGAAACTTCAGGATCAATCACCTGCTATTTTCTTTTTCAATCACCAATATTCCCCCAAATTCTCATATTACTCTTCCATCAATGAACCCACCCAGTATGATTTCTATCTTGGGTCAATCCCACTACTTGTCTTACACCAGGGCCATAGATCATGGTTAGGCTGGAAATTCCATGAGAGACATATCTATCCAGTTATCCTCAGTAACAGGCATGAAGTGGGACACATCATGGATGCTCAACAAATATGTGTTGAGTGACTGAGACAAGTTCACAACTGTGGATGAAAACCACCACGAAGACTTAATCTCATTCTAGCCAGTGCCTCACATCTGTAACATATTTTTTTATTTGTTTTTGATATATTTCTTCTCCTGTTTCTCTTGTTTCTTTCAGTGGTTATTTCAAACTTTCAGTTTTCAGTTAAATCTCTTATCAACCTCTCATTCTCAAACCATCTTATTTATCCATTATTTTATTTATTAATTCAACACACCAGGTACCAGGAACTATGTTTGGTATTGGGGGTCCAATGGTGGGCTAAAGTGGACACGATTCCAGCCCTTACAGGGCTTATTGTTTAATGGGGGAGATGAATTTTAATAAAATGTTTAGGTGAATATTGCAATTATTTTAAGTGTTCTGAAGGAGAGGGACTTGGTGCTGTTAAAACCAATAATCAAGTAAGTTGACCTAGGTAGGAGCATTCCAGAAGATTTCCTGTAGAATATCTCTTGAACTGAGCTCCAACAGGTATGTTGGAATGAACCAGAGGGAGGCAGGTGAGTAGCAGATAGCATTCTGCCCAAATTGTATAGCACTTTCAAAGCCCAGATGACTGTCTTCCATGTCTCATGCCTGCGCAGATTAATACATACAATCAGAGGATGCTAGCATCTCAATTTCTCATTTTCCTGGTCTGTCCGTTAGTCTTGTGTGACCTTGTTAAAGAATCTTCTGGGAGACGGGACTCTTCTCCAAGCCTCTTGGTCTCACCTCTTTGTACCTCCCCCCACACCCCCCAACACACCTTTCCCCCAAACATTTAGATTAACTAAACACATTTGACTCTGTACCTCTTCAGGCCTCAGTTTTCCCTAGTTATCACATGGGAGGTTCAGACCAAGGGAGCTCGAGGGCCATTCTCAGTCCCAACGGCTCCTGCAAGGAGCTCCTTCCGCCGGCTGGAAGGCAGTGCCAGGCACGTGGGAGCTTGCGGAGAAGGGCACCGCTACTGCCTCAGGGCAGGCCTGCCATCATAGCCCCTTGCCCTATGTCCAAGGGTCTCCTCTGTGTCTACATTCCCGAAGCCCCTTGTGGCACCTTCTTTTTTCTAGAAATACAGGATGAATCAGGTGTTGACAGAAATCTGCCATGTATTTGCCCTTTTGGGCAGTGGGAAATGAAGGAAGACCCCTGGGTAAAACTTACTAAGCTGAGGGACAGACTGGAGCCAGGATGAAGGAGTCAAACAAGGGAAGGGGTCAAGAGACCCTCCCCCTGGAGACCTATGAAAGCACAGCCAGGGCTGGCCTTGTCTATCTGTTTCCAGGGTCTTCACCATCAATCCCCTGGTTAAAACGCCACAGTACAAGTTAAAACAAACAACACTGTGACCAGGTATCATTAGCCTGCAACGAAAGCAAAGTAGCTACCGCTCTTTGTTAATTGATTCCAGGAATCAAACATTGCATGCTCTTATCCTAAAGATTAGGACCGAGGTCACAGGCAGCTGGGGCATTGCTTTCTTTTTGGCACTGTGTGGTTTAACTTAGAGGGAAAGTTCCAGATTCCTGAATGTTCAAAGCCCTTCTCTCCTGGGTCCCTTTTTATATTATCCCCCCACCCCCCACCTCCGTGGGTGTCATGTCCCAGTCCAGGGCACCCACCCACTTCCCTTCCTCATGCTGACCTGTGCTCCTTACCTCTGCTCCTGCTCCCTCTCTCAGCTGCCTTCTTACACCTCTCTCCTCAGTCCTACCTGTGCCTCCAGCCTTCTCAGACCTCATCCCTGTAAGTTGTCCCTCCCTTGCTTTCATCCCCGTTGCACCGTGTTCATCACCAAGGCTAAGACCCAACATGTTAAGGAGTGGTGTGCTGTTTGCTCCTCTGCTGTTTGCTCCACAACCACACTCAGAGCTTGCCAAGTACAGGAATCATACCAAGTCTTTTTCCCAGCATAGATGCGGGGCCCAGCTCTCAGTGGTCATTGATGAATATTTGCTGAATTGGATCATTCTTACTCAACCCTGCGGCCTGGGAAGTGGCTCAGGAGCAGCTGCTCCCTTGACATATAGATAGTACTGGCCTGTCCCTCCGCATCTAGCCACACGTTCTTTCTGATGGCCCGCCCCAGCTTCCATGGTTGCAGAGTCTACAGCTCTGCGTCCATGCCATGCTTGAGGCCCCTCTGAGGCTACCAGGCTCCTTCCCGCAGCTCTTCCTCTTAAAGAGCATCTGACAGTGCTTCACACAGAGAGACGCGAAATGTGACCGCAGATGAAGCCGCCAGGACAGGAAGGCAAGGGGTTTTGGCTCCAGAGAAAATAGAGGAAATTGTTCTCTCAAGCTCTGGAGAGAGCTCTGGCTGAAGAGCAAAGAGTCTGAGTCTAGTCCCAGCTCAGGCACCAGGGAGCTGGGGGCTGGGGAGTCCAGGGGGCAGGTGGACACAGACGGGGGTGGAAAGGAGGATTGTGGGAAGGGGGCCCTCAGGCAACCTGTTGGACTCCCCTAGACTCCAGGTTTATCATCTGCAAAAGAACAGAGCTGCAATCTGAAATTCTCAAATTTTAATGCAAACAATCCCATATCCAAATGTGAAGCTGAGATCATTTTTATCCTGACCCACTTATTTTAAGATTCCCCCCCCCTTTTTTCAATGAACTGGAAGGTAAATCCAAACCAAATTCACTTATGTTCCAGTAGTCTGTGTTAGCAGAGACAGGTGGAAAAGGGCTCTCTCTCCCATGTGGAGAAACCACAGAGTCTCTTGGGCCTAGATTTTCAGTCATGTTAAAATCCTTAGGACATAAGCTCATTTATTTATATTTGTTTGCATTTTTTTTAAAAAAATAGAGACTTCCTGTTTTTTGGAAGGTTTAATCCAGGCATCCTAGATTTCCGATGGGCTCCCACAAAGATAGGACACATTTATTTTTTAAAAAAACCTCAAAGCTCACAGAGTCAGTTTCCCTATAGGCAGGCGCACCTGGACTTAAACTTGAAAGTAAACAGGGTAAAAAAGAAACTGTAGTTAGAACCCATCTTAGAAAAACTTTTAAGACCTATTTTTGAAACATTCAAGGGCTCCAAAGCCACAAATACACTGACCCTGACACATTCCTCACTTGTTTCTTTTTCAAAAACTGAAAGGTTAGGGAGCTTGTTCTCCTTTCCAGCCCCAAATGTTATAGAAGCTTTCAATCAGCAAACACTTACCAAGCACCTTCCCTGGGTGAGGCCCTCTGCGAGATGCTAGGGATACAGAAATACGTAGGAAACTCCTAGAATGGAGGGGGACGGAGCTGGAAGCCTGGAAGAGAAGGTTGAGAGTGTCTCACTGCAAGTTCTTCCGGGGTTGGCAGCAGCCAGAGTGTAAGTCACAAGGCTCCCAGGAGAGCTCACAATGGCTCTCGAAGGAAAAAAAAAAAGCAAAGGAGTAGGGGTTTGCCAAGTAAAGAAAGAGAATGACATCTGAGAGAGGGAACAAGGCAGACAAGGTGCGACATGTGAAACGGCACGCGTCCTCCGAAAGAGTGGAAGAGGTGGAGACCAACAGACGATAGGATGGACAAGAAGAGAGACAAACACACCACTGAACAGGCCAAATTAGGAAGCAATGAAAATTCCAGACTAAGGTACAAGGGACTGATCCTCTGGGCAATGGGGAGACAGACTAGGTTTTTAAGCAGATGTCACATTCAGACTTGCTTGTTGAAAGACGGGATGGCAGGTGATGAATGGGAAGGAAGGGAATGGTCACAGAGGGGAGGGGGTGGCTGCAATCATGTGGACAGACACGGGGAAGGTAATAGCAACAGGCTAGGAGGAAAGAGATGGTTTCAAAAACCACGTAGGAGTAAAGATGCCCCGCCCCAGAAAGATGGAGAGGGAACAACAGGGGGACTCAACAATATCTTATAAGGCTGTGTTGGGACAACGGTGGCCAAAGCACAGAGCATTGACTTAGCCTCTGCACCCAGTACTTCACCCCTGTAAGGTCACTCAAGCCTCCCAAAGCCTATAAGTAGGTACGATGCTTATGACCATTTTACAAATGAGGAAACTGACGCACAGAGAGATTAAGTAACTTTCCCGAGCTCATCCACTGAGTGGTGATCCACCGTTAGATCCAGAATTCAAACCCATGTGGTCAGTTCCAGAAGCTGGAGCTTGGCTGCTCCCCAGGCATTTGGTTAAAGATGTACCCAGTAAAAGGGGATGCAAACCAAGGAGACGATTGTTAACACAGCCTTGGACAAGTGAGGCTGAGGTGCCTGTTCACCCGGGATGACGCGTGCAGGGGAGTCTGGGAGGCCTTCAGAACCTGGGTATTTGCAGCACTGACTCTGCACGGAGCCCAGCCACCCCCAGAGGTGCAGCACAATCCCCACCTCGGGCTCTGCCAACTGTTAGCTGGATCAGATCGCTCTGTCTTTCCGGGTCAGCCTCCTCATCCAAGAAATGGCCATAATAACACAGCTTCATGATACTGTGCGGATTAGATAAGACCACTCACGTAAAGCTGCAGGTGCGGGCCGTGGCACGTCATTCTCTCAGTTCTCTCTCAGGGATGTGGTACCGGACAGGACGTGATCCACGACTCATGTGACTTTGCTCTGGTTAAGAGACGGGTAGTCACAAATGTCTCGTCCAAGTCCAGAGAAAGCTAGAGGATGGTTTAGGAACCACTCAAATCCTACACTTCCTGCCCCCCAAAAGCAGACCAATTATGGGGTGGCCTTGTCTGTGAGTGATACATTTCCTGATGTCCATGGGCTGCCTACTCTCTGCTTGGCATCACCACTGGGACCCAGGAACATAAAGACAATGCTGGGGAGAGAGAAGTAATTACCAAAAAGGGAGGGGGAAGGACAGAAAATATCCCAGAGGAGGGGCCTCTGAAACAATCATTTGCCAACTATGTGCAGAGAAACTTCAAGTTAATGAGCTCCCTCTCTAATGCGGGTCTTGGAGAAGGAAAGACTATATCAACTTCTGTTAGCACAGTCAGCTTTTTAAAATGAAGCCTAGTGGGGCACCTAGGTGGCTCAGTCAGTGAAGTGTCTGCCTTCCGCTCAGGTCAGGATCCCAGAGTCCTGGGATCGAGTCCCACATCAGACTCCCCACTCAGTGGGGAACCTGCTTCTCCCTCTGCCTGCAGCTCCCCCTGCTTGTGTGCTCTCTCTCTCTGACAAATAAATACATGAAATCTTTAAATAAAATAAAATAAAGACTAGCATGACAGTGTGAGTAAAGTGCTGCCTCTGGCAACACGGGGGACATTGTTTTCAGAAACACCCTCGGTTCTTACCTCCTGTGGGGTCACACATATAAGGTTTTGGAGGACTGACACTGAATGGAAGGAGTAGCATTTAAAATCTAGATGGAATGTCCGGCTCAAAGGACAGGCCACTCAATTTAAAAGTAGCAATATTCATAGTTGTTCCAGTGGGAGTTAAGTGAAGTTTAGACAGTGAAGTCCGCCATCTTGGCAATAGTCCTTCTGGCCATAGCAGAGGCGCTGGGTCTTGCTCCCAGTTCTCCAACTCGATCCCTAAACCCACTGTGTTCAAGCAAGCCATCCCTGCCTTCCTAGCCGTCCCTGGGACACAATGTGGCAAGGGCCTTTGTGAGTGTTGCAGGAAACCATCGAACCAGGCTACCCCCACATATGCCTCATCCTTGTCTAGGGAGAGCTCTAGAGGAAAGTGTGACTGTCCTCCTTCGCTGGGAATTGCCGTCCACATGCCCTGGAAAGCCAACAAGGAACACCTGTTTCTTTCTGCTCTCATCCTCTGCGAGGCACTTTGGAGAGACTTTCATTTTCATTCCTAGGAAGCAATGCCCTTTTGAATACATACAGCAGAAATTCAACTACTCCCTTCCTATGTCTATTATTAATAATAACATAGTTAGAGCAATTATAGTGGGCAATTGTATTATTCTGCTAGCGTTGTCTTAGCTTTGTTATTGTAACACACACTTGTTTCCTTAAAATGATGCTATCTCTTCATAAAATTTTGCTATTCTTGGAGATGTTCCACTTATCCATCCAAGCCTGGCACACTAGCACCATCTTTAGGAAATCCTCCCAAGGTTATTATCCAAGCCTGGCTGCCTTCTCCCTATTCCATAGCACTTTGTTCAGACCATTGAATAGGACTGATACCTATAATGACTGTTGGTTTATATGATGTATTTCCCAGGAAACTCAGTCTTGAGCCCACCAAGCAAAAGCAGAGGGTCTTTAATCATCACAGCTTTGGGGTCATCATCATGATCAGCTCTGACTATTTCCCCCTTCTGCTAGAACTGACTGTACAATCAAGATCTGTGACCAGATGCCCGGGTGATGCTCTCCACATTAACCATCCTGCTCAAGTCCTGTCCTCTGGCTTGGAGTCTGGTTCAAAACACCACCAATCCAATATCTGATTTTTGATTTGAGGTCTTCCATTTATAGGAAAGTGAAAAAAAATTCCAGCTGAAGCACATGCGCGTGAAGTCCAGTGTCCAAGAAATAGTTTATATTAACAGCTTGGAAAAGCTGGGCTGGCAAGACATACCAAGTGCAGCTTTTGGAATGTGCTCCTGCCTCTAAAAGGGAAAGCCTAAGCACGCATGGGTGGTCTCCTCCACATGTAACAATTTAGACTTTAAGATATCCAGCAATATTTGGAGCCCTCTTTTAAAAGGACTGTAAAATGAATGTTTGGCCCATACACTTCATGGGCCACTTGGGTAAGAGCCAATTGTCAGCCATAAATGGGTCCTGTTATTCCAGTGCACATTGAGGGTCAACTGTCCCCCTAAGAACCACTCCAATCCCTAGCTAATGACTTCCCACTGAGCCGATGATGGTGAGAGCTTTCTTTGGGAAACTCCATCTTCCTAATTCTCAAGAAGGCCTATGTTCAGGAAGTCCTTGCTTATCCCTGAATGCATTTTGGAATGCAATTATGTTTGGCATCCTGGGCAGTAAATTTAACTTTGGAAAGACAAGAGGAGTTTCCAGAGGAGGACTCTTAGTGCTGTTACTGTCACTAGAGCCATAGGAATAAGAACATTTGCCGTTGTGGATTGCCTGCCGTGTGCCAAGCCCTCTGGGTTTTACCAAAATGAGACAGAAAGGTGTTCTTATCATTTGCCACTTATAGAGAAAGACCTGAAGTTTAGAGAAGTTCAACATCTTAACAGTAGTCATACAGCTAGCAAGAGAGAGGGCTAATGTTTGGATCAGAGCTACTCACTGTAAATACTACAGTCTTGACTGTTCTGTCACACTCCCTCCAGACACGGCAGTCTGGGACACACCCTGAGGGGCCCAGAGCCATGGGTGTGAGTTCTAAGCATCAGGCACTAAAACCACATTCTGCCCCATTCTCCTTGCCTGTGCCTTTTTCTGCCACTCACTAAATCCATGACACTGTTGGTCATGAGAGAAACCAGACAAAGAAGAACTCAACAAACACACTACTGGAAAAGCAACTTTTTTTATAGTGTGGAAGAATGGCATCTTTATAGATAAAGGTTACAGTAATTTGACAGAGAAAATGGTAATTTTTCACATTTTTTCCAGGGCTTTATAATTTGCTATACACATATGCTGATGTGTGTATAATAAAGTAAAGCCAATACTTTCAGTTTTGTAGAAAGAACTAGCAGAATATAAAAATAGAGAGGTGTCTCCACTGACAATGAAATGGAGTACCGTCTACACAGAGATTTGTACTGGAAATTCAGCATATGAGTCTGGATTGAAAAAGGCAGAGGACTGACTCACAATTTTCCTGCTCTAAAGGAGACATCAGGGATGAANGGGGGGGGGGGGGGGGGGGGGGGGTAAGGATTAGCTAGAATGAAGAAGGGCAGAAAATCTACTAGGTGAAGATTACTTCCAGACTAAATGGCATACCAAAGTAGAAATCCAGAAAGCAAAGCCTCCTCCTTTGCAATGAGCAGTTTGGGGGATGTGAACCCAATATATATTTCATGGTTATTTTGTGACTCTTTACCAAAAGTCGGACCTGGTAGAATAATCAGCAATTATAAGCACAGAGTGGAAAGATCACAACAAGAATGCATGGTGCTCAAGTAAGAAGACGTGGAAATGCTCCCCACTCCTCCCCCGGAGCATGTGGGAGGCATATGCATTTCCATCATGCACCTGGAGGTAGCATCACCCAAAGTGGCAGGAGGGAGCAATAACAGTTTAGAGGAGTTTGAGAAGACCTCGGAACAGTAGAGCATTGTGCCACCACCCTGAGTGTAAATGGCGGAGGGAATGGTGCAGTACTAAAGAAGACTCTTCCTTTGAGAGCGCCCATGCCCAAAGTGAGGTGGAAGGGATGGCCCGCACTAGAAGAGGGAGGTGCTTGGATAAGCAGTGGGGATGAGTCTGGCTTCCCATAGCTGCTTTGCAGCAGGACGGGGTCCAGAAACTCTAGCAATTCCTGGGGAGGGGAGATGTGGAATAGATGGACCAGCAAAGTCCTGGGATCATCACCCAACAGGGATCACGTCCGGATTTGGGGTCAGTGACATTGAAGGTTATCACAGGCTTGAAGGTCAGGTGACACCAGTGGCAAAACCTGGGATTTGGCCAGTGTGGGAGCCAGTGTAGACCTTCTTCAGACTCCAGTGCATAGGCAGGGAGCCCTATTCCCCAGCCTCGCCCGCGGGCTCCCACAGGGCCCCAAGGACACATAGCTACACTCTCACAAAAACCCAGACATCCATAGTGAGAAGTAGTAACAAGGGGATGAAATAGGAAAAACCAAATAAACTATTTTTCCCTAAATAAACTATTTTGAAAAAGAAAAGATTTAGATATGGCTCATTAGTAGATTTAAGTAACCTTCTCCAACATCCTTACTACTCACTATGGCAGCGAGAAATATTATGAGAAATATTAGATGAGAGAATTTATTCAAAATAATATAAAGTTTCTTAGAAATTTGTTTAGGGTTGTTTGGTTAAATTTAAGAGAAAACTCACTGACATACCTGAAAGATACCTGAAGTTAAGAAAAAAAAAATTCCCCTCCCTGAAGAGTAAGAAAAACTGCTTCTTTAATGAGGGGAAATGGAAACAAATTTCTGAGTGAGATATTACAAAGATCTGAAAGAATATTGAATCTATACATCAAATACCAGTATTCCCGACAGAGTAATAACCTAAGATATATCTTTTAAATTTAAATGAGAATGAGAAGTAGTACCTACTGGCCCAACCTCCACAATCACAGAGAACTTAATGAGTGCAAGAGAGAATTAACTTGAGAAATTTATCCAGAAATTAGAGAGGAATACATGAAAATAAAACTGAAAATGAGGGAGTTTGTCTCTCAGGGGACAGCCCGTGGGTGTGGATGGTATGGACTCATCACTGACCCCATCACTCATTCCCCAGTGATTATTGCTGGGCTGAATGTGTGATTCAAGTTTACCTGACCATGGAGATCAGGGTTTCTGTTCAGTAATTGTGGGAAGAAATATGCTTGGATGTGATCACGGGAGACTATAACCCTGAATGCTGCTGGAAGCATCTTGGTGCCATCCAAGAAGGCAGCCTGGAGATGAAGGCAACACAAAGAAGATTCTAGAGCCAATGAAATTGACAGAAATCCTGTTAGGGACTCTTCTCATTCTTTGCCTGAAGCACGAACTCCCTCTGGATGTTCAGAAACAGAACCAAGATATCTTATTTACTGTTTAAGCTAGTTTAAATCGGACTTTCTGTCATATTCAATTAATACAGAACTGGAAGAAAAATTGAGAAAATTGAACATGTATTTAACAGGAAACCTATAAAAAGAAAACAGAACAGATGCAGTTAATGTAATAACATAAGAATTGAAGACAACTTAGCTAAAATAAAGAAAGCTTAGTCTAAAAAATTTCAGTAAGTACTATCGAAATTAACCCTGTCCCTGAGCATTTACTTAGGAATTTTTTTTTTATTTCAAGGATAAAGAATTGCAGAAGCACCCAAGAAAGAAAAACGAAGAAGCAGAAGAGGAAGGAAAAGAGGAGAGAAAGGGAGGGGAGGAGAAAAAACATGAAAGAAAAAAATTCTAATGAAACAAAGTGGCTGACTTCAAACTTCCTGCAATTCTGACAAAAGTCATTTGAAAAGAATCTAGTCTTGAAAGGGAAAAATTGTGATAAAAGGATTAGAAGTATCTATGTCTAGCAATGTTGCTTCCTTGTGCAAAAAACTTGCACTTTCATTTTTGAAAAGCCCCCCAAATCATGAAAATAATCAAAGCAGAAGACACCAGCTGGCTGGAAGATGAAGCCACGTCCTGCAATTTGCACAACAACTTCAAAATAAACATTTGTGGGAAAGGATGAAACTCACTTGTTTAACTAGAGTTCAGTCTAAATAATTGTTTTCTCAAAAAATTATTAAATACTAATTATGTAAAACACTAACATCTGAATAATAATCACAATCTGGATATAAAGTTTCAACATAGAAAAACAACTGAAGAATTCTGAAACAAATCAACTGAATAGTTCATACAGTGTTTCAGAGCATAGAAAAATAAATTGAGGGAGGAGGGGAGAAACATTGGAAATCACTGCTAACAGTAAAATCTCAAACAATTACCACAAACAGAAAAATGATTCATCAATCCTGTTTTTGAATCATGTTCTAAGTGCTACTAGAAATAGAATCCACCTGATAATTCAAAGAATAATATATACTTTGAAAGTTGTATAAGAGACCATGTCATATGTTCACAGGTCCCATCTTTTTTTTTACCTGCACACAGAGCTACGCTACATTTCCCAGTCTCCCTTGCTTCTTAGATGGAACCACATGACTAGTTTTCACCAATAGAATGTGAGTGTGGTAAGGAGAGTTACCAACCACAGGAGTGGGTATCCTATCTTCTGTGCTCTCTTTCCATGCCCACTGGCCAGAGTCAGGGAATCTAGAAGAAATTCTAGGCTCCCCAGAAGATTCTGGCACCACTAACCAAGGATCCTTGGGCTCCTGAGTGACAGTAGAACAGAACCCCTCACCAAAAGCAGAAAAGGGAATAAGACTTTATTGTAGTAGGCCACTGAGGATTTGGAATTTTTGTTCCGGAAAGTAGTCTACACTAATGAAAGTATTATCTCACCATTTTAAGGATAGCTTAATATATGGGGGGAAATGAATATAATACATCACAACAGGAAATTAAAGGGGAAGAAAAAACCATATAATTATTTTAATAGATGTGAAGAAACATTCGATAAGATTCAATATCCATTACTGATTTAAAGCCATTTTTAAAAATTTAGAGAAACTATGAAAAATAGATACATTTTTTAAATTGGTAGCAAATACTCACTTGAAAACCATATCAAACCAAATGTGTAACACAATAGTATGATTTTAGAGATATTTCAATTGAAGACAAGATAATGACTAAAGAAAGTTCTAGCCATTACATACGGCAAGAAGTTTTGAAATTATAATTATTAGAAAGGAGGAGACAAATACATCATTCACATATGCTGGAACCTATAATAATTAGCTGATATATCTGAGTTAATAATAAAATTCAGTGTGGTGGTCACATACAAAACAAATATACAAAATCTCTGAGATTTTTTAATGCATTAGAAAGGATCAATGAGAAAATATAAGTCCTACAATGAAGATTCCCCTTAAAATAGAAAAGGGGAGAAATAAAGAAGAGAGAATGGGCTTGGGGTGAACAGAGAGAGGCAAGTTAGGATCTGTACTTGAAATTTTTAAAACATTAGTGAGTGACACAAAAGAAAAACAGAATATAATGAGAAACATGATGAAATCTAGTTAAGCAAGTGAAATAGCACAGAATTTTCAAATTTCCTCAAAAATATACTGCATTCTGAAATTTTCTATGAATATTAGGATTACAGCTGATTTCTAATGCTTTTTATATATTTTTTAAATTTTCCTTTACTGAAGATACAGTATTTCTTTTTATCAGAAAAATACACAGAAAATAATAAAGAAGAGTTTAGAATGAAAGCTAATTTCAAGGTGATATAAAAGTTTTGGAGAAAATCCAGCTTCTGATCTGGCTGAATTATGGACTTCTGTTCTGTGATGTCACCCATGTCCAAGCCACAGTGCCCCCCAACGTCCCCAGGAAGCTCGCCCAGGCATTTGAGGCATTCCCCTCATGGCTCTGGCCCCTTGACTTTGCTGTTGCTTCGTGGCCTTCCTGGGGTTTTTACTCCCTTTCCCCAGTCAAAGGGGGATCGGTGTTCTGTTCTCTAAGAACTCTTTGAACTTTGATGTAGCCTTAATTCTATATGCACTAGCCAGTCACACCCAAACCTACTGCATCAAGCCAGGCACTGTCTGCTGTTCCAACAGAATCTCTGCATTTCATTAGGACACAGAGGGGTTAAAAGGAAAGAACGAATGAGCAGCCAGGGAACAGGGAGTCTCTGCTCCTGCCCAGATCCCATGACAGTTTCGCATTTGGCGGCAGAGGGATTCTGACTGTACACATTGGCCAAAACAGGCTTTTACTCTGATCGCCCCAAATTTCCTTTGGGGGAGTGTTCCAAGATGGCTTATTCTGATTTCTGGGAAAAATGCTCCATAGCCCCTAAACACACCTACTTCGCCATCAGGAACAGTATGTGTTTCTTTCATCCTGGCCCTGCGAAGCATCCTCCAAATAAGCAATGATTTCATTACGAGTTGAACCGAGTGGCTTCATGGTATCAATTCTCAGCCGCACTTTGCCATGTGGATTGCCTGGATTACTGTAATGCGTGGCTGAGACGAGGTGATCCAAAAAGCAACAGGGTGGTGTATCCAGAATAAACTCCATGGTGAGTTAGTATTCTATTTTAAATGTTTTACTTGACTCTATGTTTTTGGCATGCATTAGCATACTTGAACGGTCCTTTCATAGAATTAGAGTCATTTTAGGGATGCAGGGGGAATACAACTTCTGGCTTATCCTTCTCATTTTTCAAATGAGTTGACTGTGGCTTGGAGAGGTTAAGTGACTTTCCCAGAGCCGCACCGTGAGTGGCATGCCTGACTCTGGGACAGCAAGAGTCTGTACCATTCATGCGGAGGGGCCTTTGCAAGTCATGGATGACAGGAACCAATGGGCACCACAGTCATGAGGTTACACAGACCCAGCCCTGGAGCAGCATGCATATTTTTCCATCGTTGCTGGGCTTGAATATTACCTTTGCTCTTTTTGCTCCCACTTGCCCGTGGATGTGTCCTATCCAGCATGGTGTGGTCTCCCTGGTGTGTTACCAGTGTCCCAGGTTCCTCTTCTCAGCTCTTTTCCTCCCTCTTGGCCTGGTGTTCTCCTTAGTCTCTAATCTCTGAAAGCTTCTGGTTCAGTGTGGCTTGGACCCCTCCACTCCATAGGCCTGGGCTTGAGCCCTGGACTCTAGATTGCTGCTCAGTTTCAGTGCGGAGAGTAGACCCAGGCTTCCTAATTTCCAGAGTCCAGTTATCTGCTTATACCACACTCCTATCTCCAATAAAATGGGTTACAGACGTGAACCTCGGGGATGTGGCTTTCCAAAGGCTGGGGCTTTATGAGTTAGAACTAATTTAAAGTTTCCCCTGATTGCTAATGGAGGGGGTTCTTTCCTCTTGTGGCTGAAACTACAGTGAAAATATTTATATACTATCGGGGAAGATTGCTTTGGATTGATGAAGAGGAAGACAGATAGTCCCCAGCAAAAGAACTGCTCAGGAAAGGGTAGGAATCCTGCAATACTTGGGACCCAAGCTCCGGCAGGGCTGGTAGGAGGACATGGAGTCAAGGTCAATCGCCTTGCAGTCACAAATAGATGGTGGGTGGGCCCATGACAATGGCCTCACCATGCCCAAGAACAAAAGCCCAGCCAGGCCGGATCTCCAGCAGGTGGAGCTAAGAGGTGCCCACAGACGCCCCACCAACTCTGACCCAGACACTCAAACAGAGGAATTGGGAGTTGTCGTTGAAGACTTGACAGGACCACCATAGTGGGGAGCATCCAGCTGAGCTGGACGGACATGGAGACAATTTAGGCCACCATGACTCATCTTATGAACCTGGAAAGTTCACCCCCTGCTCCCAGACACATTTCAGAGCCCTCTTGGGACTTCGAACTTTGCACATAAGCTCTCCTGGCTCTGCTCCTAACCGGCTATGGGATCCACCTGACCAGTCTTCTCACTGGTCTCCGTGCCTTTCAGTTCTTGCACTGCAGCCTGAAATAACAACACGGGGGCCTCCAGAGCCCTTTATTAAAATGCAAACACCGCAGGAAGGATTATAATTCACAAAGACATTGGCTGGAATCTTACGTTCGAGCTAGTTGAGAGCATAAGAATTTTGTAAAACGCACGGCGTGAAGAAAGGGTGCTGGTGGAGAGCCCGGAAGACAAACCCACAGCTTCTCAGTCGACACCAGGCTAATCACATTTGCAGACACATCAAAGGAGGGAGAGGGGGGAGAAGGCGGCAGAGTACAGAACTGGATGCAAACGGTGTCTGAGGCTGAGACGGAGAAACTGAATATAAGATGAAGAAATTCAACAAGGTGGAGAGACTCCCTCAAAACCAGGATGGGTGTCAGATGTTACAGGTGAGGGCTCTCCTGAGATAGGAGAAAAGGAGGGTGAAACAGCTGCTTTTCACCTGTGCTAGTCTGACCGAGGCTGAGAGTGATGTTGTTACAAAGAAAGAAAGGAAGAAAGAAGAAAGAAAGAAAGAAAGAAAGAAAGAAAGAAAGAAAGAAAGAAAGAAAGAAAGAAAGAAAGAAAGAAAGAAAGAAAGAAAGAAGAAAGAAAGAAAAGAAAAGAAAGAAGGAGGGAAGGAAGGAAGGAAGGAAGGAAGGAAGGAAGGAAGGAAGGAAGGAAGGAAAAAAAGAAAAAAGAAAAATGCACAGAAAGCGGGCATGAAGAAAATCTAGGTGTTTAATTTTGCAGACAAAGTCCTCGGAAAACATGAACACGGGCCGCTGAAGGACGGCTACAGGGAAGAGGGGTCCAGACCACCAACAGCCGAGGGGCCAGAGGTTGGAGTGTTGCCCTCCCCCGCCCTGCAGCCCGACCTGGCTGAGGGGTCCCATTTCTCTTCCCCGAGGAGCCATGAGGTAGCTTTTGCCTTCCTCACTGCGGTCCAGTCACTGCCAACCCCACAGAAGCTGAGATGGAGCGGATCTGTCACTCCAAGGTCAGTATTAGCTTCGAAAGTAAGACAGAAGGAGCATCAACGGAGAGATTCTGTGGGGAGATGGATTTTGCTCAATACAAAGAATGGTACAAAAACAAGAACAGTTAGAATCACCCAACAACGGAGCGAGTTTCCTCTGTGGAGTGAGGAGTCTTCTATCACTTGAAGTTTTCAAGGAGAGGCCGGTCAGGCATTCGTTGGAGGGAATCCTATGTGGGTGGGCCACTGAAACATGACCATTAGGGCCTCTTCCAGATGACAAAACTTAGGATTACAGAGAGGAAAATAGAACTGCTGTTCTATTTTCAAGGGTCTCCAGACTCGTGGAACTTGCAGACACCATACAATGTTCTCATCCACACAGCTGAAGGAGGATCCCTGACTGGGTCCCACACCCCTTAAAGAAGAGAAGGTCAAAATACAGAAAGGGACAATGAGGCAGTATATTCTGGATTCTTCTGAGCAGTGAGGAGAACGAGACCATTTCAATGCAAGAGGCCACTTGATTAAAATGAGCTGATGTTTACCGAATGCTTTCCCATGCACTGGGCTGAGGGCTTAATTTTCCCAAGAAGCCTAAAGCAGATACCAGGGGGGCCATGATTTTCAGATGAAGAAACTAAAGCTGGACACAGACCTGACTGATGCTAGGGAACCTTCTGGTGGTGGGACTGGAGAGAGAGAGAGAGAGAGACACTGCACAATGCTGGTTCTAGAAGGAACTGAACGTAATCAGTGACTCCTCAGACCCCGGATTTGGATTTGAAAGGTTGCCATAACCATTCCTTTCTGTCCCCCGAGCTACATCATTCGTTCAATTATGACAACCTGTAGGAACCTTGTGGGGTTGACATCCTCATCCTTGGGCAGCACCAGAGCTCCCAGGGCATGGCAGGGTCCTTAGCAAATGTAAGACATCAAAAGAGCAGCTATGTTTCTTTTTGTCTATAGATTGTCCACACTAGCTGCACATGAACTTCACTGGGGTGAGATTTTGGAGATATCCATGCCAGGCCCTCACCTGCAGACTGACACCTGGGCATGGGTATGTTTTTGTAGCTTGCCAGATACTTCCAGAGAACAGAGCGGGCACAAGTCCAACTGAACCAAGGAGAGCCTAGACCTCTGTTCCAGCCCTGTTATCCTCACCTAAGCCTGTAGGAAATTTCAGCTTTGCCTACAGAAGAAGAAGGGAGAAGGCACTAATTAAATAGATGAAAGAAGGAAAGCAGTGTGATTTTAACATATATTTTTAACTACATCTATTGCCAACCGCCTCCCAAAATAATACCTGTTGCATCTTAAAATTTGGGGAGACCCTGGGCTTTATGGTTGGAGCCACTGTTCACTCACATTCCTCTTATTAACAGAGTCTGCCTGGTTTGGAACCCTGAACTGGTCAGCAAAATTTAATTTCCTGTAGGGAAGATAAAAAAATTTTTATTAAAAGAAACAAAATTTAGTGTTCTCTTTAATAATCTCACTGGATCTTCAAGGCCCCTGAATGTCAAATGCCTCTTGCAAACTGATATTCTTATCACTTTTGAGAAACAAAAGTTCCCCTAAAGGAATAGACTTTTGGCAGCTTTGACCCCATTATATTTTTCCACAAAGTAAATGTTAAGATGAATATGAGTTGAGACACCTCAAACAAGTCAAGAGGACCAGACTCTGGATTCCTGGGCCTGTGTTCTGATCCTTTTCTGTTGCTCATTTTCTCTGTGAACTTGCCCAAACCACAGGATCCCTCGGGACTCTAGTCCTCTCTATAAAACTAAAGGGCAGCTGGAAGGAGCTGCTGTCCAGGCCTTCCAGCCTTGACATCATGAGATCACAAATCTCCAGCAGCGAGGAAATCTCAGGAGTGGAAGAGACACAATCTGTAAGGCATGTTGCAAAGTGGAGAGAAAACCCCACTGGATTTGGAGTCAAAATCACTTGTTTCTGGCCGAGGCTAGATGACCTTGAGCAAATGTTTGGGTGTATTTGGCACATCGATTCAATTGTGTGCATGAGGGTATGTGAGTGTGGGAAACTAACTACAAGATCTTCTGAAACTTTAATGCATAGAAACTGGGAATCCCTTTAAGAATTTGAAGTTGTTTCTGGCTTCCAAAATGCCTAGGAGGGAGTTGCTCTCTTGTTTGGGAAAGCCCTTGGTTTGGGGTAAACCTAGGCTCACCATTAGCCTGAATGAGGATGTTGAAAGCAGGTTCCTGCTCAGGCTCTTGTTTGGCAGAGCAGGTCAAGGGCTGCATTTCTGAAGACCTTTGACTTTTGGGGGGAATGTTCCATTTTCTATATATCTCGATGGTGCCGCTTAACTGCTTATTTCTTTGAAAGTAGGCATGTGCGTGTCTGTATGTGTGCGCTTAAGGGATGACATGCTTGCATTCACACAGTTGGTCCCAGATGGCCAGGCCTGGGCCCCACATTCACTCCAGCCAGGGGTCAGCCTGAAAATAAGAGCATCCAACTGGCCCTATTCCACTTCAGGCTGCGTCAGTACTGGTCTCCAGGTAAAGGTATTTAAAACCAAGTAATTCCAAATATACTGTTTGGGACTATTACACTCTCAGTAAAACATATACAAGATCGCATCCCTGTCCCCAAGGGAAAAAGTTTGTCTTCCAAACAATAGATATTTCCAGTGCCAATCACTTTAGCCAGTCTGGGCCCCCTTGTCAAGGCCAAGGGAGTGGCTTGTTTAAAGGAGGAGGCTTTAGATTGGGACACTGAACGCCCAGAAGGAAGGTGCTCAAGAAGGGGCCACCCATCCCCCCAAGTCTGTTGGTACCGAGGAATGCACCCTAGACCTCACTGTCTGCAGCTCTGCCTTCTAGCAAAGCAGAGGACTTTCATGGCAGGTAAAGATGGCGTCAGATAAACCAATTGGGCAACTTGTCTTCTCTCAACTCCTGCACACCCGTAGAGAACCAAGAAGCCCGCATGGTGCTGGCCCCATGCAAACCTTTCAAGACTCAGGCCTTGCCAGATTTCTAACTCCTGAGAGCAGGGTCTACAACTCGCTCATTGGGGTTTCTTCTTACCATGTCTTTTCCCAAAGCTGTCCATGGCTAGCTCTCCTCATTCCCCTGTGTGAAAGGAGGCAATCAATGC
Organism: Ailurus styani; assembly: GCA_002007465.1. Lineage (NCBI taxonomy): Eukaryota > Metazoa > Chordata > Mammalia > Carnivora > Ailuridae > Ailurus > Ailurus styani. The sequence goes on along the minus strand of LNAC01000602.1, from coordinate 328,263 downwards.
CCCTTAGGAGAATCTGGCAAAGGTGTAGGACCTGCAGCCCCTGCTTCTTCTATATCAGAGGATGAACCATGCCACACTGGGGTCCCCAGAGGCCACTGGATTGGGGAACCCGGGGACCATGTCAGGAATCACTTTCTGAAGCCAGTTCTTTTCCCAGAGTACACTGCTCGGGAAATAGCCTAATTCGAAAAATGTGATCATTTTTAAGCCTAGTTTGGTTATCTCAGACTTAATATAAAAGTGATTTGTAAAACATCTGTGCTTCATATGGACAAAGCCAGCCAGGGAAAATATTCAGCTAGAAGCAACATTCATTTCACATCTGCAACTAAAATGCTCTACTATTACGCCGTCTCTTGGGAAGAATCCATCCACGGGGCCACACGGGAGACTTGAATAAAATATATTGCACCTTCTTTTCCTATTATGCACTCTATTTTCATTAAGGCTCCATATTCCTCATTCTCACGATTTATTGAGTGGTCTCCATATTTCTCAAAAGCAGACAGTACGATGGCATATTTTGTCTCTCCGTTAAATAGATAAGGAAACCTAGACATACACACTAACAATTACCTCTCCCAGCACGGTTCAAGTGCTCGGAGGTAAAAGCCCTACAGTAGGCTCTCCTGCTCTCAAGGCCATCACTCCATCCACTTCAATGTCAAATATAATCACATGCACACACAATCAAAAGCTAGGGAACACGGGTTCCTGCTATGTAATCAATCTCTAAGTTTCCTAGCAGGGCCCTGGCTCAGCAGTCATGAGTGAATGAACATGTCTTCAAATTAGTTCATGCAAAATCAGCGTTCCCGCATGCATTAACTCCTGCCGTAAATCTACACAAAACAAGTCTTCCTTCAAAACCATCACTAAGTGCAAGATCCAGTCGTTTAAAGATACCCCAGTTACCTGTCAAATGCCAAGTGATGACAAAGTTCTGCTATAGAGTCCATAATCTACTGCCCATAATCTAACAAACTTAGTGGGTAATATGTCCATGAAATTCATTTACTCTTCTTCCATGAACAACTCCGAAGAAGAGATTATCAATGTTCAAACCAGAAATTAGTACTAGAATGGCAGTTGATATTATTGAGTACTTCCTGTGTGCTGGACATGGTGCTCAACACTTTACCTTAATAACTTCATTTTTTTCCTCTTGGTAATTACCTGGGGGATGACTTATGCTCAGGGAGAGAGCTAGAAGAGTCAGGATTTGAATTTGGACCTACCCCATTAACCTTAGATTCTAGACCCGCACTCCACAGCACAGTAACTACTAAGCTCATGTAGCTGTTTGTTGTTTACACTTAAATTTAACTTAAAAAGTCAGCTCCCTGGTCCTACTAGCCATATATCAAAGTTCTCAAAAGCCACATGCAGTTAATGGCGACTACGTTAACAGCACAGGCAGAGAACCTCTCCACATCACAAGCATTTTTGACAGGCATCCCTGAAGTGCATTCTACTTCCTTTCTTAGTGGCCAGTGCAACTTAGAGGGTCACTATCTGTCTCCAAATTTCCTTACTTGTATGGGAACTGAGGTGGGGAGGGGACAGGAGAGAGGACAGAAGAGCTCAAACTTTGGAAATGAGTTTGGCAAATCCCAATCCTCCCTGTCCTCTAAGGCAAAATACCCTTCAACTGTTATATCCTCCTTGATATTTCCCTAAATTCCATCCACTTCAATTAGAGGAGAGGTGAGATAGGAGATGAGAACTAATGTGTACTGAGGTCCCCGGTAGGGGCACACATGGTCTCTTTTAATCTCTTCAGTGGTATATTTGAGAACATAATATTATCCTCAATTTCCCATGATGAGAAGAACTTGACTTACTTGTACAGATTCCCAAATAAATCCCAACTCTTAGAGATTATAGAGGATTAGCATTGAAAGGCCAAGGGTTCTTCATTGTCTCCCCTCCTCAGTGCACACATGGGTAATGTGTCATCATCGAGACCCGCTCCCAGGTGGTTACCCGGAATTATAGAGAATAGCTTGGCTTTTTCTCCTACACTCAGGAGAGCGTATTGAGACATTAAGAGTAGAAACAGCATTACTATAGGGCTAACTGTTCTAATACGTTGAAAAGGTCAATTATTTGTAAACTGTATAATCAGGACTGGGGAAGCCACAAACTTCAATGGGAAGGGGGATTGTATGGAAAAAGTCGATGAATGGAACAGACTGCTATGACTCATTAGTTATAAGGACCAACAGCATCAGTTGCGTCACCTGAGAACTTGTTAGAAATGCAAATTCTCAGGGTTCACCCTGGCTTTTAAAATCAGAATTCTAGGTTGGGATCCTGCAATCTATGCTTTAACGAGGCCTAAGGTAATTCTGACTAAAGCGAAAGTTTGAACACCTCTGATTTAAGCAGTAGTGATTGGTAAGGAGTGTGATGAATGGAGAATGCACACCCCATTTTCAGGGGCAGCCTCTACTTGGCTCCAGCCATGCATCGCCCTGGTCCAGGGGTGCCAGCTCTTCCTAGGGCTCGAATATCATTACTGGGAACGGAAGAGGGAATGGCTACACGAATTACAATGCATATCATACTCAGAGGTTAATGACACTGTGCTATTCTATTTTCATACGATATTTTTAGTAAACTGGATGGCATACAGATTAAATGTTACTTTTTATTTTCTCATTTCTCATTTTCTCTAATATTTTGGAAGATATTATCTTAATATAATCACAGCAATTCTTGCTCTCCTTTCAAATCTTTATTACATCCGGAGTCTGTTCCAAAGTCACTTATTTTTAGTACATTGTTGGGGGGCTCCAAAAGCAGCCATCAGGTAATGAAGTCACAAATGACATTGCTACATACAAAATAGGTCATTTTCTAACAACATTGAATGTTTAATAAAAACACCAATATCACTATAATCTCTTACAGAAGTTCTGGGAGGTAATGTCCTGAAAGAGGATGGTGGGAATTTCTGTTTATCAGCTAAAATAATGCTGTTTAAAAAGAAATAAATTAAATGAAAAATAATTTGCCATGTGTTTGGCGCCCCCTAGGTTAGAAATTCTTTAATTTTTGACTTTATAAAAACTTTGGGTTTCTCATTACTTTCAATTACACACATAAACTGAAACTTTATTAATATTTTCAAGTAGCTCTGTCTCTAGTTGGCCTATTGGGATTGGACTAAATAAGAAAATTTCTCTTTTATTAAAATTTCATAAAGTATTTCAGGTCTACAAAAGGTATAGAGAACAATGAACATTTATGTATTAACTATTCAGATGAATAGATAAAACACTGAAAACATTGTTTGAAGACCTTTATGGACCCATCCTGGCTCTCATTCCTTCCCTTCTCTCAGAGATAACCACTCTTCTGAATATGTTGTCATTCCTTTTATTCTTTTATGTTTACCCCATATGTGTGTACATTTTCAGAAGGTATAATCTCACTTTGCATATTTTTAAACATTTTGTGAATGGAATCATTCTAGATTAACATTTCTGAAAGATGCTTTTTTACTCTTTTGCTCATGAGATCTGTCATTATTGATAATTGTAAATCTAACTCATTTGTTTTCATTGCCGGAAAATGTATAGTAAAAAGAGCCCATCAAAATTTAATTATCATCTCTTTCATGATGGGCGTTGCAGCTGGCTCCAATTCCACACCCTCGGACATGCTGGTGCTGGTACTTTATGTTTTTATTGAGTATGTACGCAGGTGTTTTTCCAAGTTACACAACCAGGAGAGGAAGTGCTGGGTTATAGAGAGCTTTAAGTGGGTCTTCTCATTAATGCCATATCATTTTCCAAGTGGTTATAATAGCTTATATTCCTACAGTAAGATATGATTGCTCCCATCTCAATATTTCTATTTTAAAATGCCAAAAACATACTTGGCATTATCAGACTTTAAATGTTTTTGTCAATCTTACAGGTATGAAATTTTTTTTAAAGAAAAAACTTCATGTTTATTATTTACATTCAAGTGAAACTTCTGGAGGCTAAACACAAGTTTAACCACAACCTACTTTTTGATTAAGTTAGTTTAGTGCTTCTTTACATAATGCAATGCAAAAATCTTCTCTATTTTTAAAAAATAATGTTAGGTTCCCAGTTATAATACTATTTGCACACTAACTCAAAACCTTCTATACATACACACATGTAAACAGTCATAGAACTTGTATATTGTATAAATATTTTGATTCTCTGGGTACTTTCTTCCCTCCAAATGATTTAAAAGCTTAGAAAGGCAACAATCACAATAAAACAGAAAATCTATATTAGTATTAGAAAATTTTATTTTTAAAAAAGCCGTTTTCCCTCCCAGTTCTTCCTCAACCATAGGCATTTCAAATCTACCTCTGGATGACCTTTTAGTTAGCTAGCACCTTCTGCCCACTCTCCTTTCTTAAGACAACAGGAAAGGATAGGCAATGACAACCCCCCCCCAAAAAAAAACCCCACACTAATACCTCAGGATGCCTCAATCTTGAAAAATCTACAGCAAAGAAAAGGGGATAAAAGTAGGCAGATAGTCATTTTAAAAGGATTCCACAGAATGTTTCTTTAGTATGAAGTTCCATTCTCCAGTTTGTGCTTCATGAGAAAGCACTCAAAAAACCTAAAGTTTTGCTGGTCAATTCTACCAAACATTAACAAAGAAATCATACTAATTCTTTATACTCTCTTTCAGAGGACAGACGCAAAAAGAATATTTCCGAACTAATTCTATGGTCAATGTTATCCTAATACCAAAACCAGGCAAAGACGTTACAAGAAAAGAAGACATCAGACCAATATCTCTCATGAACATGGATTCAAAAATCCTCACCAAAATGCTAGTAAATGAAATCCAACAAGGTATAAAAAGAAGTATACACCACAGATAAATGGGGTCTCTCCCAGACATGTAAGTCTAGTTCAACATTGGAAAACCAATTAATGTAATCCATCACATCAACAAGCTAAAGCAGCAAGATGGCATGATCATGTCAATAGATTCAGAAAAAGCATTTGACAAAACTGATACCCATTTGTGCTTAAAAAATAAATCTAAACACTCACCTTTCACCCTTCACAAAAATTAACTCAAAATGTATCATAGACCTAAATGCAAAATACGAAAATTTAAAACGCCTAGAAGATAACATAAGAGAAAACATAGATGATATGATAATGACTTTTTAGACACCAAAAACATAATACATAAAGAAATAGTTAATAAGCTGTGCTTCCTTAAAACTTAAAACTTATGCTTTGTGAACGACAATGTCAAGAAATGAGAAGATGTCACAGACTGAGAGAAAATATTTGCAAAGACACATCTGAGAGGGGACTGTTATCCCAAGTATACAAAGAACTCTTAAAACTCAGCAATAAGAAAACAAACAACTTGATTTAAAATAGGCTAAAGGCTTCAATAGACAGGTCATCAAAGAAGATATATAGATGACAAATAAGGACATGAAAGCTGTTCCACATTATATGTCATCAAGGAATTGCAAATTAAAATAACAGTGAGAGGGGCGGCTGGGTGGCTCAGTGGTTTAAGCCTCTGCCTTCGGCTCAGGTCATGATCTCAGGGTTCTGGGATCGAGGCCCGCATCAGGCTCTCTGCTCAACAGGGAGCCTGCTTCCTCCTCTCTCTCTGACTGCCTCTCTGCCTACTTGTGATCTCTCTCTCTCTGTCAAATAAATAAATAAAATCTTTTAAAAAAATAAAAATTTTTAAAAAATAAAACAACAATGAGATACCATTGCACTTGTATTTGAATGGCTAAAATCCAAAACACTAACAAAAGCAAATGCTGATGGGGTTGTGGAGCAACAGGAACTCTCATTCATTATTGGTGAAAGTTTCTTTTATTTATTATTTATGATTATTTGTAGTTTTTTTAACAAAACTAAACACACTCTTACCATATGATCCCACAATCACACTTCTCAGTATTTAATGAAGAGTTGAAAACTTAACGCCCGAACCAGAACTTGCACATGAATACCTATAGCACCTTTATTCATAATTACCAAAACTCAGAAGCAACCACATTTCCTTCCATGGTGAATGGCTAAACAAACTGGAATACATCCAGAAAATGCAATATTTAAAACGAAACCATCTATTGAGCCATGGAAAGACACGGAAGAAACTTAAATGCACATTACTAAGTGAAAGAAGCCAGTCTGAAAAGTCTGCCTCCTATCCTATTCCAACTATATGACATTCTGGAAAAGGCAAAACTAGGGAGACAGTTTAAAAAAAAAAATCAGTGGTTACCAGGAGTTTGGGTGGGGAAAAACAGGTAGAGCACAGAGGATTTTTAGGACAATTAAAATACTCTTCATTATACCATCATGATGAATACATAACATTATCCATTTGTCCAAACTCATAGAGTATTCGATACCAGGAAAGAACCATAATATAAACTATGGACTTTGAGTGATCAGAATGGTCAATGTAGGATCACTGATTAGAACAAATACATCACTCTGTTGGGGGAGGTGTTGATAATCGGGGAGGCTGTGCATTTGTGGCAGCAGGGGTGTATGGGACATCTGTGTACCCCCCTCTCAATTTTGCTGTGAACCTAAAACTGCTCTAAAAGAAAGAAAACCTAAAAAAAAATGAGGCAAAAGCATTGTAAATGTGCTCAGGGGTGGACAGTATGTGTCAAATGACATGTGGTGAGAACTATACACAATATTTATTAAAAAGGAAATATAAATAAATAATGCATCAATAAAACAATACATTATTTTTTAAAGTGGAAATGCTGCTAGCAAGTGGCCAACTTTTTTGTAATTGTATTTTTAACTGAACATACAGTTGATATATAATGCAATTTTAGTTTCAGGTGTACTGCATAGTGATTCAATAATTACATATCTTGCAAAATTCTCACCATAAGTGGTTACCATCTGTCATCATACAAAGTTATTATAACATTATTGATTGAATTGCCTATGTTGTACTTTTCATCCCCATGACTTATTTTATAACTGGAACATTGTGCCTCTTACTACCCTTTACCTGTTTCAGCCATCCCCCCAACTTCCCCCTCCTCCAGCAACCGCTACTTTGTTGTCTGTATTTATGAGTCTGTTTCTCTTTTGTTGTTGCTGTTGTTTGTTCATTTGTTTGTTTGTTTAGATTCCACATGTAAGTGAAATTATATGGTGTCTGTCTTTCTTGGTCTGACTTGCTTCACTTCACATAATACGCTCTGGTCCATCCATCTTGTCATGAATGGCAAGATTTCATTCTTTTTTATGGTTAATATTCCATTGTGGATATGCACATCTTTACCCATTCATCTATTGATACATATGTATGTTGCTTTTATACCTTGGCTGTTGTAAATAATGCAGCAATAAACATAGGGGTGCATATAAAATAATACATTTTTTTTTAATTTCTCTCACATACACAAAGCACAGGAAGGTGAAGGTATTGTAGTAGAAGACATCTGAGAATCACTGGCCATGGCTGATAGGTGATCACGGACCTCAGAAGGGAGGGAGGCACCTTTTCCTGAGTGTTGAGTGGGCCTTACAGATGCTCAGATGGACTGTTTCATGTTGTCCCACAAGAGGGTCTGCTCATTTTTCTTCATTTTTCTCTTTAGTTTTTACATCAGATAATTTCTACACATTAACCACCAAGTTCACTGGTTATTCTATTTCAAATATTATTTTGGAATCACTTAATGATCTTTTATTCATGTCCGCCATTCAAATTTCCCATTTGCTTCTTTTTTATAATTTATATTTCTCTATAGAGATATTTTAATAATGGAATTGACATTATTATATCTTTCTTTAATTCTTTAGACACCATTTCCTTTTGTCTTTAAACATTTAACAGTGTTAAAATGGAAGTCTTTGGGCTCGCTTTGGCAAAATAGTCTTTGTCTGCCCAAGGCAACATTTGGGACCACCTGGAATCAGTTTCTATTGACTTCTTTTCTTCCCTCTGAGTATGGGTAACACTTTGCTGTTTCTTTGTATGTCATAATTTTTGGTGTTAAAAAAATGGAGATTCTATATTGTCATAACTCTGAATTCTGAAATTTCTTTGTCTTGAGAGAGTTTTATTTGTTTGCTTGTTTATGGACCTGCCTAGACTTATATGTAGACTCTGCCTCCCTGGCAGTATTTGGCCACGATGGCTTCCCATGGCCTGCCTCTGTGCCTGAATTGCTTAGTGATAAGCCAACAGTGAAAAAGAGTGTGTGGTCAAATGTAAGTCTATGCTCAAAATATAAATTTCCACCTTCTGTAACAGATCCGTGTGCAGGAAGAGAGATGCCTTCAAGGTTTAAACAGCTCTCAGGTCTGTCCTGAGTTTCTTTCCCCTGGACCGTCTCAGGTCTTCCATGTGTGTGCATAGTTTCCCTTTCTTCCAAGGACTGTCCAATTTTCAAGGTATTCTCCTTTAATTTTTGGCTGGTCTGCTTCATTGCAACCAGGACTAACACCTAAGACTAGCAAAACTAGGTTTTGGGGTTTTTTTTTTTTTTCTTTTTTTTTTCCTACTTAGTTGTTTATTTTTACTGACACCATCAGCCATGGATTTTCACCCTCCACTTCAAATCAAGGTAGCTACCCCATCAGCAAAGTTACTGGTTTTCATGCCCAGTGCTTCCTTGCTAAAACTGCTATAGCTGATTGGGGGGTAGGAGGGATGGAAGAAGCCCCAGGCGAGTTGCCTCAGACTCCCTCCATTTCTATCCAAAGTTCCAGCAGCAATTCATGAATCAACATCTCTCAATTTGCTCTTTGTCTTTGGTCACTCTTCAGAGGCCGGAAATACTGATATTGGGGAATTTTGTTTAGTTTTAAACTTGGTTTTATGGGACAGAAGGTTTGTCATCCTCTTTACCCTAGCCAGAATTCCTACTTGATTTCAATTATAATATAGGTAAATTTACTAAATTTTCCTTCATCGTTTATAATTTTGTTGTTTCTTAAAAAGCAACTTTTCCCTCCCTCCCTTAGGTGTTAATTATAATCATCCATACCTCTTCTACAATGATACACTTTGCCAATTTAAGTTTTAACTTTCTTGGAATTAACTATCGTGCATAGCATGGCACTATACAGGTTGTAATTTTATATTTTTTTCCTTATGGAGGTGTTATTGTATATTTGCATATCTCTGAACCAAATCATTATGGTCTCTATTTTGTTAAAATCTTCAGAAGCCTTGATAACTGCTAGAATACATTCTCTGCCTTCTTCTCTTCTACTTGGCCATTTTTAGTTACATGCTCTTACTTGTAACTTCAGAAGCAGTTTGTCAAATCTGTAATAAATCTTGTTGGACTTTTTCTAATGGAATCGCATTCTTTATAGATTAATCTTGGGAAAATTTATATTTCATAATAACATGTGTTGATTTAAATTTTGATATCAATTTTATAGGATTCTCTCTATCTAGGTGGTAGTCTCTATAGGAAGATGCCAGTAATGATGATCACAAACTCTTAATAATAATAGTATCCCTGTATGGCATTTTGGCCGACATATTTTTAAAAATTTATTTCTGTATTTTTAAGTTTGTTTTTACCTTATTTTTATAATGAGTGGGGTTGATTTTTAAGAGAAAAAATAGTTATTATTTTTTAAATACGTTAAGAAGAAAGCTGCGTGGGAGGTAGATTAAACCAGGACCAGTGACTTTGATGGGGGGTAGAATACATACATGTGGTCAAGTCTCTTGCAACATGGTAGTGTTTCCAGGCCAACTGGGTGCTTATTTGTGGTCCTGATAAATCAGAATTTTTTCTAGTTAAAAAGAATTAGATTCAATTGTTGATTTCTCCCACTCAATACTTTTCCTTTATTCTTTTGGTGCTCAATAACATGGGGCCCATAACCCCCAACCCTAGAATTTTTGTCTGTTTTAATGAGGTAAAATAATGTAAATTATAGTCAGTTTGGTTTTACGTTAAGCCCCCAATTCCATGCCCTTGGAAGTCAAATTTCTCCCCACAATGTGTGCTAATGCCTCAATTTAAACTTGCATGCATCTCCTGCATTCTCTTCCTATTATATTGTCTCTGTTTTGTCCCCACATCAATTCAGACATGAAATTGCAATTATTTATGAATTTACATGCAATTGAGTCATGATTAACTTCATAAACATTTTGGAAGCTCTCAGAGTTCATTGTCTTCTGCAATTTCTACTGATTCTCTGGGCTCTAAATTCTGCTCCAAACTCCCTATCACTGGGAACAACCCAAAAACTCAATAGTATTTTGGTGCCAACCAAGCCAAACCAACAAACAATAAAAGGCAAAATTAAACAACAAATAAGATGAAAATCACCTTGGAAGGTGGTTGTTATAAAATAGTGTATGTATAAGCTATTAGGTATATGTAAAATCTAGTACAGTGAATGTCTAGACACTTGTTTGGTAAATATTCATTTGTTTCCTCCTTGTTGAGAATCAATTTTAAGAATCCACCCCCATGTAGATGCCTCTTCAAAAATGTTTAAAAATATTTTATCTATTTAATCGACAGAGAGATGGAGAGCACAAGTAGGCAAAGCGGCAGGCAGAGGGAGAGGGAGAAGCAGGCTCTCCACCGAGCAGGGACCCCGATGCGGAACTCGATCCCAGGACCCTGGGATCATGACCTGAGCCGAAGGCAGCCGCTAAACCGACTGATCCACCCAGGTGCCCTCTCTGATAATTTTCAAGGGCTATGTCCTGGTCCCCTTTCTCTTTTCTTAAACCTCATTGTCATCCTACTGGGGGAAGCCAGTGGCCACATCTCAGAGTCACAGACGCATGAACACCTTCTCTGGCCATGCCCTGTTTCCTGTCAGCCATCTTCCTCCGTCTCAGCTAGCTATTGCAGGGACTGAAAAGTGAGAACAGGAGTCAGGGTTTACAGAACATAACTACATTTTTGGAGACAGCATTTTGTGGTCTATGCCTTGCCAGCCCATCTGTTCACCATTAGCCCCCATTCAAATGAAGTCGTCATGTTTTGTTCATAAGGAACCACGGCGGGTGAAGCAAAGTTTTTTGGGCTTCAGCGTTCTAATGGGTTTGCTCACCACAGAGAATGTTCTTCAACATGTGTCAATGTTAACAGCCCTCAGGTTCACTTAAAATCCCCTTTTGTGGGTTGACAGAGACCCAGGGCCCCGCATGCATCCCCGGGCTTCTCTTCTTTGACTACACTTGATGGCTGAACTCTGCAATCATCTAACTGGCAGCAGAGAGCTCCACCTCTTTCTGGCACAAATGAAATGAGAAAATGATTCTTGCTCCTGCTTCAAGTTGCAAAACACCTACTTTCCATGAGTGTCCATTTTGTCCCCACTGCTATGAAATCACTGTTTACAATCTTTACCACAGATTTGTAAGATTGAAGATGATTTTACAGCTGAGGGAATGGAGGCTTTGAGGGAATGGTGTGCTCAGAAGTACACAGCTGGTAGACGACAGAGCTAAGACTGAACCAAGGAGAAGGTGGCTATACGAGGAGGCATCCAACTCTCAGTGGCAGCTGACAGTGTTCTTCAGGGACCGTGGCTTTATGTTCCAAGAACTTCCAAATGCAAAAACTACTAACACAGACTTGGGAGAGGAGCCCAAGTCCTGAAACCTACAGCCCCACGGAGTACCCAATGGGAAGAGGGGGAAAATTAATTTTCACTGTTTCATTAGTTAAGACTATTGCGTCCAAACAGAAAAAAAGAAAAAGTCTAGCCAACAAATAAAAAAAATTGTAATTTATTGATTGTACAATGACTCTCTTTATTACAAGGAGTGTTTTCAATAGAAAGAAAAGTATTTTTTTTCTGAACTTTCACTAGGTCATCTATCTAGTAATTGTGTTAGAGGGAAGTTCCCAGGACCATCAGCGTCACTGTCACTGCCAATCACTCCCCCTGGGAAAGATGGATCTACAGGAGCTGGTGAGCACGGGCAGTGGGCTCCTTCCTGGGCACAGGGAGCCCTGCAGAGGGTCACCCTCACTACACCGTATTGGGGGCTAGCTCCAAGTACAGGTGGAGGTGTCTTCACCAGTGGTCCCCAGCTTGGCTGTATCTGTGGATCTCCAGAGTGGAACTTTCCAACATGTGGATGACCCAGGTCTAGAGAAAGTCCATGGTATTTTGTTTGTTTGAAGCTATCTTGATGATTCTAATGAGCAATTCCTGCAGAGCGGTTCGTTTACAGTAAGGCCTATCTGATCCAACAGGTCTCTCCTACAGGCTCTGCCTCAGGCTTCACAATGGCATCTCCTTCTTTCAAAGAGCAGGCACACCAGAAGGAGCACAGAATTAGGGGCCAGGACAGCTGACATTTGTCCGAGTTCTGTCACTAACTAGTCATGTGATTTTAAAAGATTGCCTGAGCTCTCTGGGTCTTAGTTTCCTCCCCTGTAAAATGGGGCTATTCATCCCTTCTCTGCCTTCTTATAGCTAGGTATTGGAGAAACCAATGGGATAATGTATTACTTTGAATTGTAAAGATTACAGGATCATCCCTGAGACTGGTGATTTAGATGGGTGGGAAGGGCCATGGCATGGGCAGTGGGATGGAGGTTTGGCTGTCTTTAACCAAACACTCACTGGGTGGATGGGCACTGCGCCCAGATACATATGTCAGACACGGTCAGAAATCTTGGGGCCCAGAGCAGAGATAACATCTCATCTCCCTAATGAGATGGATCTAGGAGGAGATCCATAATCAGGACTCTAGGAGCCACATCAAACCCAAGTTTGACTTACATGGTAGTGCTGGCATTTCCACGTCAGGATTTGTAAGTGTTCTGGGTTTATTTTATTTATTTATTTTTAAAGATTTTATTTATTTATTTGACAGAGAGAAACACAGTGAGAGAGGGACACACAAGCAGGGCGAGTGAGAGAGGGAGAAGCAGGCTTCCAGCAGAGCAGGAAGCCCAGTGTGGGGCTCTATCCCAGGCCTCTGGGATCACGACCTGAGCCAAAGGCAGACACTTAACGACTGAGCCAACCAGGTGCCCCAAGTGTTCTGGGTTTAAAGGTGGGATTAGAGGACCAAGAACCCTAGGAATTAGGTAGGCGTGTGGGAGGGTGACATGTATTAAGGACCTAGCACTGTGGGAAAACATAGTTTTCCATAAGGACCCTGTGATGTGCTTATTCTTGTCCCACTGTAAAGATTTTAAATCTAAGGCTCAGAGAGGTAGCAATGCAGTCTTACAGCCCTCAGCTAGGAAGTGGAGAAGCAGAATTAACCTGTCAATGACAGTCTCCCCAGGGGGTGACTCTGGGTAAGAGTGAGAAATGGCCTGTGACCTTCCCAGTTCACCTGGGATGACAGACTCTCAGTGCTCACACCAGGACAGCTCCCAGCAAACTAGGGTAATTGTTCACCCTACCTGTGGGTTTCCATGCTTTACTCTCTTAGGGTCAACCTCTTTACTTATTCAGTCACAACTCATGCAATTAACGCAGAGAACAGCAATTTCCAAAGAAAGTGCTGGTGCAAAATGAAACCTTTCCTTGCTGATTGAGAAGACCCTTGGGCTTTGAGGACCAGCAATGTGAACATTACTCAGTGTGTGTCTTTCTAAGAATCTGTCTATTTCATCCAGGTCATCTAACTTGTTGGCACACAATTGTTCATAGTAGTCTCTCATAATCTTCATTTTCTTAAGTTCAGTAATAATGCATCTCTTTAGTCCTATTTTAATAACTGAGTCTTTATTTCTTGGCCAGCTTAGCTAAAAAATTGTCAATTCTCTTGATTTTTTTCCAAAGAACTTTTTTTTTTATCTATCCTCTATTTCATTTATTTCTGCTCTAGTCTTTGTAAGTCCCTTCCTTTTGATTCCTTTGGGCTTACTTTGCCTTTATTTATCTAATTTCTTAAGGTAGAAAATTGGGTTATTGGGCGCCTGGGTGGCTCAGTGGGTTAAAGCCTCTGCTTTCGGCCCAGGTCATGATCTCAGGGTCCTGGGATCGAGGCCCGCATCGGGCTCTCTGCTTGGCAGGGAGCCTGCTTCCCCCTCTCTCTCTCTCTCTCTGCCTGCCTCTCTGCCTCCTTGTGATCTCTCTCCCGCTGTGAAATAAATAAATAAAATCTTTAAAAAAAAAAAGAAAGAAAAAGAAAATTGGGTTATTGATTTGGGATCTTTCTCCTTGACTTTAAGTCTTAGACATAGCTGCTGTGCCCAGCAAACTAAAGTGAGGGCCAACAAAACTCAGTTTGCATACAGGCAAAGGGATGACCTGGAACTGTAATGGAACCCACATTGATTATGAAGGTGTGACAGGTCTTACATACATTAGGATGTCTTAACAGAGGTCCTTTCCTGTGAAAGAATCTTGGAAAGGAATTTGTCTCAATCTTGTCTCAGGAGCAGGTCAGTAGTTCCTGCGGAAGCCGAGGTGGGGAGGGAATGCTATATGCAACAGGGCAGCTATGACTGGAATATCATAGCCCAACATCCACCATACCTGTACATGCACACACAAATGCACCTTTTTCATTTCACCACAACTTGATGATTCCTGGAATAGTCTTAGCACCCCTGCAAGGAAAGTATACCAGATAGAGCAGGACGGGGGGAACTATGGTAACCCAAGGAATGGGGGATTTACGAGTGTCCCGGAAAATAAGAAACAGAAGAGTCATAGTTCTCTCTCTCCCCCAGGCAGAAGCTGCTTGGTACCAGGAAGAACAGTGGCTGAGAACTGAGGAGTCAGGAGCAGCACAGCCACACCCAGACAGAGAAGCAGCTTGGTCATGAGCTTATGGGAAAGATCTTCCAGACACTCCCAGAAACGATGGTGGTGGGAGTCGGGGGACAGTAAAGAAGGCCGGCAATCCACATCTGTGGCTTGGATGATGAATTATGTGAACCGTTAGTGTTCGCAGGACCTCACTGGGAATCCAGTCAGTGAGTCCTTTACAAATTCTGTCACTACACGGGGTTTCTTAAAGCAGGATGGAGCTCCAGCATGCCATAAAGAGAAGAGTTTGTGAACCACGCCCACCCACACAAGCCCAGATTAAACTCAGTCCCTGTTTCCAAGACTAAATAAAAAACATGAGTCCAGATTCGTTAATTGCTTCAGATTCATTCTTCTTGGCCATGGCACAAATCGTAATGCTGTGACTGTGGCCATGCCGGACCTTCCTGCCATGGCAGGCCTTCAGCACTTAGTCACTGTTTGTGACTCTGCAACCCCCTCAGGTTCCCAAGGGACTCTTCCTTGGAAACCAGTGAGTGGAAGCATGGCTGATGCCACAGCACTGGGGACTCAGGGACTAATAAATTAGGACAGTTAGAGAAGGCCTGCATAACAGAGAGGTTTCTTCCCTTTGCCAATTTCACTCAATTGCTGCTGGATGATTGTGTTGAGAAGGACCCCTACTGCCCAGAAAGAAAAAAAAAATGTGACTGACTGTTTAGTGACAATAGCCTCAGCCATAAGAGAGTAAAAGTAGCACCTGTCTGACTTATCTGCTCTGCTAATTTAAAACAAACTTCTTATGCTCCCATCTGGAGATTAGGGAGGTTAGAGGATGTGCCCAAATCACACAGTTGGTGGCAGACCCAGGGATGCTCAACTCCAAGATTTGAATCTCTTCCAGTAATGCCCACAGAACCCTCGGAGTAGGTCAGGACCTCTCAGAGCATGATAAGGCTCAACCCCATTATCCACTGGCAGGTGGAGGCCACAGGACCATGCAGACAGTATGGATGAACCACATTAGGTCAAAGCAACCAAAGTGGGTCATCCCAGGAAGAATGGGTTGTCTGGGGCTGCACCTCACAAATTTTCTTTATGTCTTCCAGTTTGATAAATCTTCCCTGTGATTCTCTAGCTGTTAAAAGTTACCAGCTTCAACTGTCACTCTCTTATTGACTTAACTGTAGCTAATAGATTATCAGCAACTTCTTTTGACTTTAATAGCTTTCATATCCAACCATCAGCTTGGATGTTTTCAGAGTACGCTGATAAAAAAGAAATATGAAGAAGAGGGGAAAGATGGAAGGGAAGGAGAAGAAGGAGGGTTGAGAAGAAACAATGGCGGTGATGATGACAACGATGACGGTGAGATAGCTTCTGCTCATTATGCCCAGTCATTGAAATAGTCAGTTTTCTCACCTGTAAAATGATTAAAGTAATAATATTACCCCTCACTGAATTGTTGTAAAGACTAAATAAGATAGTGCCTATAAAACTCAAGCACCCATGACAGACACAGGGTAAGCTCTTAAAAGTATTAGCAATCCATCGTTATAGATGTTATCACTAATATTCTGTACAAGACGATTACTATGGCAATGCCATTATGGTGTGCCATGGCCCCCATGACACCCACATTTCTTCTTTTTTACAAGATTGATTGATTGATTGATTTTTTGTTTATATGAAAGAGAGAAAGTGAGTGCATGAGCAAGGGGAGGGGCAGAGGGAGAGGGAGAGAGGATCTCAAGCACACTCCCCACTGAATGCAGAGCCTGACATGGGGCTCAGTCCCAGAACCTTGAAATCATGACTTGAGCCGAAATCAAGAGTTGGAAGCTTCACTGACTGAGCCAACCAGGCACCCCTTGACACCCACATTTCCATGCTGTGCTCAGTACCCCTATCTTCAGGGCTGAAGGAATTAGCCACAAGCCCAATACTGAGATGTGGTGGATGGGGGCACAATATGAATATGGATCATTTTGTCCATTTTATAGATCAGGAAGCTGAGCCACTGACCGGTGAGATAAGGGAGATGTGAAATGATAGAGAGGGCTTCCCTGTGCCACTCGAGGGGCCACTTTTGCTGTGACTGTGTTTGTATGTTTGTCAGCCCTGACTCTGAGGAAGCCTGGACCCAGATGAGGTGTCCCCTCACTTCAGATGATGAAGCTGGGAGCACTGTCTGTCGCTCTGAATCCAACCCTACTTGGTGGAAACCCCCTTCCTGCTGCTTCCCAGCCAGTTCTCTCTCCTGCTTCTAAATCCTGCTTCCCAGTCAGATGCTCTGAGGAGTTATGTGAGGGTGAAGCCTTGCCTCTGGGATGGAGTGGAAGGGCAGGAAGGCGTGAGGAAGGACTCCTGGAAGGGAGCCTTGGGAAACCACTGGGGCTCAGAGAGATGGACAGTGCCTGGCAACGAAGGCCCCCAAAGGAAAGGGATCCCTCAAGACAAGCAGTGCCTTCTATCATTTCATCTTCTGAGGTTCCGGGTACAGGGGCCTGACCCATGGTGGGGACAGAAATCGATGAGGATGGGAATGTTAGCAATGACGGCAGAGAGTAAAAGTGCGAGGGGAGCTCCGGAGTTCCCTGGGAAAGAGGTCAGGATCCTTTGTCTCTTCCCCAGGCCTGTTATTTTTGCTATTTCTGTCTATTATTGTTGTCGAATACTAAACCCTTTACAACAAAAATGAGTGCAGAGGTATTTTCAGCAAAGGAATGAAAAGATAGCTCAGGACCCTGTATTCCCCCTCGGTGCAGGGAGGTATGTACACACACACACACACTCTCTCTCTCTCTCTCTCTCTCATCGCTCCCATCCAGACATGTTTTCCCAGCCTGTGATTTAGTAGACCGGTCTCTGTAACTGAGACAATGCCCCTGATTCTAGAATGGAAACTACTCAGGATGAAGGAAGTTATCTATTATCTCTTTCCTATTTTGTCTCCTGGTATGTCACTGTGTTCCTGTTTTGTTTTAGTACCAACCAAAGCTGTGACAACAGCTGCTTTGACAGGCCAGCTTCCACCCCCAGGTGACACAGCTGACACGTGACACACCCAGGACTGAGGCATGGGTCTGGAGGAGTCCCTGCTCTCAGGACTGAAGTCAGCTAGAGCGTTTGCTGGGTTGAATCTCAGGGCAATCTGAGTGACAAGTTGCATGTGGGTCCATCCGAGGAGAAGAACTTATCAATGAAGCAAGAAAATCAATTTAAGCTAAAATGGGACACTTAGAGCCCGAAAGAGAAATGCCTTTTGTTTTCCAGCAAGAACTGACAACATATATGGCAAGGGCTATCCTGTGGTTCATAATAGGGCCTTTTTACTCTGTTCTACACCTGAGAAAATCAGGCCTTCCCTGCCCCTCCCAGTTTGTCTCAGGTTGGTCTGCCCGTTTCAGGGAATGCAAGCCACCTGACCAACGTTTACCCAACTGCCTCATTGCTGTGATGCTCCCTAGCCGCTCCGTATCGGTGATACATAGCAGCCAAGTAGAAGGAGATAACACTTTTAAAGAAGACAAAGCAGATGAGGAAATAGAAGTGGAAGGAAAACCAAGAAAGTCATGGGTCTTTCTGCCAGGTAGACAAGGGCAGAAGTCCTCTCTGAAGGGAAAGGGAGGACACTGACTTTTATCGGAAATTTACTATGTGTCCAGTGTTTTCCATTAGTTGCCTACTGACGTCTGAGCAGCTGGCAGGCTTCACTGGAGAAGGCTTTCCAAAGAAGGGGAAAGCCTACTAAAGCTTGAAGGCCCCAACAGGGACTGATGAATCATCCCAATTGACTGAAATCAGTGAAGATGGGACTAGACATGTAGTTAAAGGCTTTATTGTCCAAACCGAGAAAGGGGTAATCTCCCGCCGAGTGCACACCCTGCCCTCGGCTGCCTGCGCACCCTCGCCTGTCCATGTGTCCCCGTCACTAGTCCTGGGCAGCTCTGGTCCTCAGGGAGCACCTGGAGCTCTGGTCCTCGGAGAGCACCTGGAGCTCTGGTCCTCGGGGAGTACCTGGACCAAGACTTGGGCTCTGGGAATCCTCACTTAAGATTCTCTTTCTAATCCTCAGCCTGGCCACTACATGCTAACAGGCCGTGAGCCCAAAACAAGTTTGAGAAGTGTTTATCCTGAGGCTGGGGGGCCATTCTCCCCTTGTAGCTCTCACTTCTTCTTTGCCCTATCAGAGAGATTGTGCTTTTACAGCCTGGCGGGTATTTATGGCACCTCTGTGAGTTGATTAGGCTCAGCTGGTTCAGTTTTACCTTTCAAAAGATACACGGAGGCTTTTGTGTGATGTTTTGGTAACCCTTCAATCAGGAGACAAAGCAAACCGGAGAAAAAAATGTGGTCCTGGAAAAAATCAAAGGATGTTCTCCAGTGCTGTGAAATATGCCTTTCTTTGCTTTCATGATTCAGGGCCCCCTGGGGGCTGCGTCCTTATGGCGTCTCACTTCCAGAGTGAGGAAGGGGCTACGGGAGGATGAAGGACTTGACTTGTACCCAAGCCCATAAAACGGCTGAAGGCAAGAACAGCTTACACTAGAAACTATAGATCGGGCGGCCCAACCCTTCACTAAGCTTGGAAAGTTCTCTGCAATGTGTCTGTGGTGAAGACCGGCTCTCCACACCCCTGGTTTATCTAGGAGGATTGGCAGGACTGGTAGTCTGACCTAGGAAAACTCATCTCTGCAGAGTGAGGTGCTGTAGACACAAACGGGAAGACATTTCAAGGATTACTAACTCATATAATAATAATAATAATAGTGTAGGTAATTGCAGTAATAAATGTAAGTAATTAGTACTTACTCTGTTCCTGGCACTCTGATAAAGCCCTTTCCTCATGGTTTTATGTAATCCTCACAACAATATTATGATGTAGGTTAGAATTACATTCGTTGGATGGGCAAGAAATGGAGACTCTAAGAATTTCGGTAGCTAGTTCAAGAACATCTTTTTTTTTTTTTTTTTGTAACTAACAAAGCCAGGACTGGAAGCCAAGCCACAGAATTTCAGAACAGTTTCAGGCCTTGAGCACCATGCTGTATTGCAGCTAGTTGATCAATACCGCTAATTAGTGAGCTAGGCAAAGCCATTTGTAGCTATAAAGCTCTTACCGGGCCGAAATGTTGGCGCTGGTCAATATCCGCATGTCAAGTGTACACTGAACTCCTCCAGCCGCGCCCAGCCCATGGCTAAGCGCTCCGTAAAAACTTGTTCTCGCCCCAGGCCTCTGGCCTCAGCAGCCTCTGCTGGCACCAGAGTTCAGGCGGACCTCGTCTGTGACCCTGATTGCCTCAAGGGCCCTTGGTCGGCACCTTCGCACACCTTCTGCACTCTCCACCTGGGACAGTCTTCCTGGAATGGTCCCTCTGCTCTTCATTTCCATTTGTTTCTGAATGTGTGAGCTGGGTTCTTGGCCTGGCATGGGATTCCAGGGCACCCTGCTTTCACGTCTGCCACCCACTCGCCAGTCTCTATCCCATCACATGGAGACAAGAGAGGAGCCCTCCTCGCAGGCAGTGACCCAAATTCTAACGTAGGCCTGGCACGAAGCGGGTACTCAGTGATGATCGCGTAGTGAATGAACAAACAGTACAAACATGAGTGAGTTCTGCACTCCACATCAAGCCCAAGACCCAAGAACCCATACTGCCTTGTCCATTAGCGGAGAGCCACACTCCCCACTTCACCTGGACTCCTCAGGGTCAGGGAAGTCTCAGCAACAGAGCAGCCTCCTGCTGTGGCCTGTAAAACAAGGAGTCCAAGTGCATGGTCTGCACCAAGAGGCTCCTTTTCTAGACTTTTTACTTTGAGAGGCTCCTGAGTGGCTCAGTCGTTAAGCACCTGCCTTCGGCTCAGGTCAGGATCCCAGGATCCTGGGATCGAGTACCACATCAGGCTTCCTGCTCAGCAGGGAGTCTGCTTTTCCCTCTCCCACTCCCCATGCTCATGGCACTCTCTCTCTCTCAAATAAATCCATAAAATCTTTATTTAAAAAAAAACCTTTTTATTTCAAAATAATTACAGAGTCACAGGAGGTTGCAAAGAATGTACAGGAAAGTCCCATTGCCGTTCAGTTTTCCTCAACAGAAGCATCTCTCATAAATACAGTATCAAAACCAGGGAACTGACATCAGTAGAGGCCACAGCCGTGTTCAGATTCCATCAGTCCTGCACACGTTCATGTGTGTGCGTGAGTGTGCCATGCAAGTTTACTACATGCGTAGACTCGTGTAACCACCACCACATTCAGAACCCTTCTGTCACCCCAACAATTTTCTATATCATTTCCTGACAGCCACACTGATCCCTCTCCCCACCCATGACTCCTGGCAACCACTGATCTGTTCTCCACCCCTATCATTTTATTTTGAGACTGTTATACACATGGAATCATACAATATGTAACCATTAGAGATTGGTTTTAACACTCAGCATGGCTCCCTTGAGAACATCCCAGTCATTACGTGTCAATACTTTATCCCTTGTTATCGCTGAGCAGTATTGCATGGCGTGGAGAGACCACAGTCTTCTTAACCAGGCCCCCTACAAAGGACATCTGGGTTGTCTCATTTTGGTTATTGCAAATAAAGCTGCTATAAACACTTGTGTGCAGGTTCTCGGGTGACCGTAGACCTCATTTCTTTGGGATAAATATCAAAGAGTGTAATTGCTGGATCTTATGATAGTTACATGGTTACTCTTAAAAAACTGCCAAATTGCTTTCCAGAGTGACGCAACCGCTTTGGGACCCCACCAGAAATGCATGCACCATCCAGTCCCTCTCATCCTCACTCGCACTTGGCATCGTCACTGTTGTTGATTTGTCATTCTGAGAGGCATGTAGCAGTATTGTATTATGGGCTTAGTTTGCATTTCCTTAATGGCTAATGACATTGACCATGATTTCATGGACTTATTTGCCATCTGTACATGATCTTTGGTGAAATGTCTGTCCATCTCTCTTGCCTGTTTTCTAACTAGATTTTTTTTTCTTGTTGAATTTTGAGATTTCTTTATGTATTCTAGAAATCGTCTTTGGTTAGATCTATTATTGGCAAATATTTTCTCCTGCATCTCGTCTCTTCATCTGTTTCACAGGGTCTTTCATTGAGCAAATTTTAAAATTTTTGATAAAATGCAGTTTATTAATTTTTCCTTTTATGGGTCAAGCTTTTACTGTCAAGTCTAAAAGCTCTTTACCTGGTCCTAGGCCGAGACATTTTAATCACATTCACCTCCACATTTTAATCCACAATCCATTTTGAGTTAATTTATATTAAAGGTATGAAGCTTAGGTTGAGATTCCTTTTTTTTTCCTTTTTGCTGACGGATGTACAATTAGACCAGCACCCATTATGAAAAAGGCTGTCTTTCTTCCATTGAATGGCTTTTGCACCTTTGTTAAAAACCACCTGGGCTAATTAGTGTGGTCACTTCTGAATTCTCTATTCTATCCCAATAATTTCTCTATTACTGTGCCAATACTACACTTTCCTGATTGCCAAGTTATTCTTCCATTGAAGTTCCTTTGCAAGAGGGCTATAGTTATTACAGGGCATGTGTCTTTCCATATAAATTTTATAATAAGGTTCTCTCTATCTACAAAAATATTGTTGCAATTTTGTTAGGAATTAATTACATTAAACTGATCTTGATTTAGGGTGGGGCTTTGATTTTCCTGCATTTCTTTCCAGTTCCTATTATCCACCCTTAAGAAACTTGCTGCTGGGGTGCTTCAGGCACATGGAAAAACCCTGTTCTCCTCTTGAGGATGCTGTTACTACTCCATCCTGTACTGGGAGTGGACAGGCCACAGCAACCCTAAATCTTAAAGGCGGCAATGCTTAGCTGCAGCCTGCCCCCAGCAAGGCCCTGGCCCCCAGCAACTTCCAGCACTTCTCTGGCCCCCAGCACCGCCCTGGCCCCCAAAACTTTCCAGCACCTCCCTGGTCCTCCAGCATCTCGCTGGTCCCCTAACACCTCCCTGCCCCCAGCACCTCCCTGGCCCCAGCCCCTCCGTGGCCCAGCTGCAGGCTGCCTGGGGTGAGGCGCATCTTATGTGGTATCACCTTAGCTCGGCCTTATCAAAGCCTCCTTCCGTCCCTTGCTCCCATTGGCAAGAGTACAGCTTCTGACGTGTGAGTGTGCTGTGGGATGAACAAAGGCACCTGCTTTGTGTGGGTCATTATAGCTTGGACAACGAGCAAACCTGTGACCACCAAAAGGGACTGATGTTGGAAGGGAACTTCTCTCCTTTTCCTGCTGTGATGTCTGTTCCATGCCTGTGTGAGTCCACAGAACAAAATTAGTTGGGTAACATTGGGCTGTGCCAAGATAACACATTAACTCCTAAATGTCCCTGGCTTCACAAAATGAAGATTCCTTTGCTGCTTCCAGAAAATTGGGTGTGGACCTGGTGGCCCACTCCTGTACAGAGCAACACCATCTGGAAATCATGATCTTGAAGTCTGAGGAGAAGGGAAAAGAGAACTGGAGGACAGACTGAGACTTTAAACCTCCGCCCAGAAATGGTGCAGGTCACTCTTGCTCCTAGTTCACTGGCCAGATCTGGTCACATGGTCCCACTCTAACTTCAAGAATCAGGGAAACATCATTGCTATGAACGCTATACATACATCTCAGGGAATAGCCATGAAGAGTGAAAGTCCTTCCACCTAGAGGTAAAATCAAGTTTGATTTAAATTGTTTTAAGATTTTATTTATTTATTTGAGAGAGAGTGAGGAGAGAGGGAAAGGAGGAAGAGAGAGAGAGAGAGAGAGAGAGAGAGAGAGAGAGCACAGGCAGAGAGAGAGGCAGGCTCCCTGCTGAGCAAGGAGCACAAAGCAGGACTGATCCCAGGACCCCAGGACCATGACCTGAGCTGAAGGCAGATGCTTAACCAACCGAGCCACCCAGGTGCCCCCAAATTAAGTTTGATTTGAAAGAAGTAAAGTAATCTAACAATTCCAATACACACATTTTTTGGGGTGATACCCTTGCCACACATTGCAGATCGGACAGGTGTAAGCCAAGGCATACGAATGATGCAGCTTGAAAATGTTTAAAGCATGCATCAACACGACACTCACTTCTACATGACATGCGAACACTACTGCTTTGTCTTCTCTAAAAAACTCAAAAAAGGGAGCAGTGGCCAAAAGGAGGATTAGCCCCCACACAAAGTCAGGTTTCAGGTGCTGTTTCTGGGAAGATGAAATACCACATTCCAAGACTGCAGGCTGCTTTCTGATCTACTTCATTGCCAAGTGCTGTTGATGCAGGAGAAGCAGAATCAAAACTGCTGCACATTAAACCCAGTCACTGGATTATGACACAGTCAATGAATATTTCTGCAAAAGCCTTCATGTGCTCATTTAAAGGCATGTCTGTGTCTTTAAAGAGCTGCCTGTAGTCACAGCAAACTCGGGCAACCATTTAGGCAATTTTGTTTATCATTGTCATCACAGTTGCTTTTCCCTAATTTCCCTGGGATGATTATTTGGGCAAACAGGGAAAGGCAGAGAGGGGAAATGAAGCTGACTTACATGAGGCTTCTCTCAGCCAGAGCTCAGAGGATAACAGTCTTCCTGCCCCACTCAGGTGCTCGTTGCCTGGGCTGCCGGATGCTTTCTACCCCAGAAAGAAGACATTCGTGTGCTGGATAAATACCATTTCTGGTTTTTCCCAAATATCATGTGTTTGGAGCATATCTGTTTTGTTTTGCTTTTTTCCCCTTTCCTTGAACTTACTTTTCATACTACTATTCCTCAGTATCCAACACCAAGTTTCTGGCTTTGGACTCGTCATATGGACAGCGGAGGCAGGAAGGAAATGGGGAGCATTTTCTTGGCATTCCAGCCTCTCACTGCCATGACAACCATTCCTCGAATGTGTTTACTTTCAAGAACAGCATCTGAGGAGCCATACAGTGCGTGTCTGAAATAAAAATGCATTTAATAATGATGCACAGCTGAGTTTATTTGAAGGGAGTTGCGGTTTGCCTCACTCCACTTGAACCTTCCTGGACTGAGGCCAGGTCAGGAGGAATGACTATCTGGGCATGTTATTTATTTGTTTGTTTGTTTATTTGTTTGTTTTAAGATTGTATTTATTTGAGAGAGAGAGAGAGAGGGAGGGAGAGAGGTCACACAAGAGAGTGCAAGCACAGGTCGGGGGATGGAGAGGGATGAGCTGGCTCTCTGTACTGAGCGGGGAGCCGGCCTGGGCTTTAGGAGGGGCTCTATCTCAGCACCCCGAGATCATGACCTGAGCCAAAATCAAGAATCAGATGCTTGGGGGGCCTGGGTGGCTCAGTGGGTTAAATCCTCTGCCTTGGGCTCAGGTCATGATCTCAGGGTCCTGGGATCGAGGCCCACATCAGGCTCTCTGCTCAGCAGGGAGCTTGCTTCCTCCTCTCTCTCTGCCTGCCTCTCTGCCTACTTGTGATCTCTCTCCCTCTGTGAAATAAATAAAATAAAAAATCTTTAAAAAAAAAAAAGAAAGAAAAAGAATCAGATGCTTAATCGACTAAGCCACCCAGGCGCCCCTCTCTGAGCGTGTTCTTAACTCAGCATGACAGTTGCCTCTATCCTACGCTGGCTCTCAAGTTGTTTGATGTCCCGGGCCCAGCTCTGAAAGCCACGCAGCCACACCACAAGGAGTTGGAGTTGGTGAACTTTTCATCCATGTTTCAATTTTCCCCAGCTGTTGCCAGCGTGTCAGGAGAGACTCTGAAACAGACAGAGGAGGGGTGTGCAAGCATGTGTGTGTGTGTGTGTGTGTGTGTGTGTGTGTGTGTGTGTGTGTGTGGAACGCAGGTACCTGTGCATGTGTGTACATATATAAATACATGTGTCATAGACATGCATGTATGAATGTGTATATATAATGTGTATTTAACAGAAATCAGATGTTCATTTGGCATATTTATTTATTTTACATTTCAAGGCTGGAAAGAGCATATTCTGTCTTGTGTGCAGAAGGACTCCATGCACTGAGAATCCTGGGGCCACTGAGTCTGATTGCGACACCACATTGGTCCCTTGTGATCAGTTCCTTTTGACTCTTGAGGGTACCACCTTCCCTCAGTGAAATACAAACTCCACAGAGCTCTGTCCCATCCCTGGAGACTATGCCCACATCACCGTTCTGGGGAAGGACACTGGCCGGTGCGCTGGGAACAGGAACAGGAACAGCTTTTTTGGAGACTTGGAAGGTGTTACCAAGCTTACATTGATTCTGTTCTTCTACACCTTAAACATCAGAAGGAAAATGACACAAGGAGATCACGGGATGTATTCTGTTTGGAGCTCAAGCTAGGCTTCAAAGGTGAGATTTGAATAATTGCTCCCGACTGTAGGATGAGGTGGCCCTAGAGGTAACTGGGAACTTTGGGGCCGTGTGGTATGGAGGGGCTGTTGAGTCCCATGGCATACTTCCACTCCAAGGATTCCAGAGAAAATAAACCATTTTCTTTGGGTAAGTGTGTCTTATCTGGCTACTGCGATTGCAAGGGTCCAGGCCATACTGTTTGTGCTGTTTGGCCTGGAAACAGAGACCCCAGGACTTCTAGACTCTGCTGCGTGCAATGCTGTTCTGCGGAGCTCATTTCTTACTGGTCTTCATAAGTTCCACTGCTGTCAGCTCAGGTTTTATTTGTGGGAGCTAACACAGGCAGTGGCCAGGAAGGAGCAGAGTGAGTCAAATTGTCCATCCGAATCTATTTAGCATCTAATACTGAGAAGTAAAGCAACTGAGTGGGGGGGAAGGCAGATGAGATGCTCTGGTGGAAACATGTGAAACATTGAGACCACTTGGCAGGAGAGCCTCAGATAAATCACCAGTGGTCTGCACCTCACAAGGAGATGCTTTGGTCCCTGGATATCTTGGTGGGGAGTAAGATACAGGGGTAGAGAAGCCAGTCGGTTCCCAGGGAACATGCGGATAGTGCAGGCACCCCAGCATTTTCACACAAACCTCCATTCTCTGAACTATTCGAGTCAGCAATCCACAAATCTCTCACCTGTCAACTTGACCCCTGCACTGTAGTTATGGGGTGTGGTGGTGGGGTTCACACAGAGTGGCCCCACCGGGTTCCATGGACCCAGGCAGATGCCCCACCACCCTGCTGCCAGCCATAGTGGCTCCAGGATCAGCCAGTTCACCGATCCTTCTCCCAGATTGCAGCCCATGCTATGGAATCCAGAAATGTGCCAGCTTTGCAGTAGGTTAGATGACGCCCGCTTTGGGAGCACAGAGAATCTACAACCTTGCACTTAGTATGGAGAAAGTAATAGTAATATTATTAGCTAATAGTTATTGAATTCTATATGTTCATCTCTGTGTCACTGATACAAGTTGCTTCATTAAATATTTATAGAAAGTGTGGTTTTCTAGAACTGCCCCTTGAGTGCTAAACAGATTGGGAGGTCTTCTCTCCAGTGTGTAGCACAGGTTGACCCTGTATTTGAGATGTTTAATAAGGAAAAGAACACTAAGTCGTTGCTTTCCAATGAAAAACAGTGGGGGGCCACATACGGAATTCTAAATTTACTAGTCACCATATCCAAAAAAGAAAAGTACACAAACAAAATTAATTTTAATAATAGCCCATACTTAAAAACTGTTTTAACATGCAATTAATATAGAATTATCAACAGATATTTTACATTCTTTTTCTGTACTATATTTTAAGCTTACATTCATCTCAATTTAGACTAGTCACATTTCAAGAACTATGTAGTCACCTTTGCTGGCTACCATATGCTCCAGGTTGAGCTTGTCTGAACTCTAATTCCACAACAAACCCCTAGCTCTCTAGACTTCACTGGCATCAGGATGAAAATCTGAAAGAAGTTATATGAAAAGTTTTTATGCCATTAGTGACAACAACAGTAACAAAAATAACAGCACTTTTTAGAGTATGCATTACTGTAGATACTCAACTAAGAGCTTTACATGGCAGATTGCAATGTTTCTCCACTGAACCTTGGGAGACATCTGCTGTTATTATATTCTTTGGAGTTGAGCAAGTTCAAGGTTAGCATAGTTCCGTAGATTACTCAAGGCGAGACAGTTAGCACATGGCAAGGCTAGCTCTGAGTCTAGGTAGGCCATCTGGTTCCAAACCTCTACTAAAAAAGACAAAAGAAGGTAGTCTTGGGGGTATTCCTCAAGTCTTCATGGTGTTACATTGGATTTAGGAAAGCGGAATATGCCAGGTGGCAAAGAAATGCATGCACTGAAGAGATTAGGAAGGATCCCAATGATAAGATGAGGACAAGAGATATGATTGAGGCTATGAAATCCCCTTCCCTACCCACTGGAGATACTTCTTCGCTAGCAAGCTTCAAAGTTCTGAGCTAAATTATTAAGCAAAGCTTTCCTGTTGTTGACAGTGCATTTGTGTTTTTATAGGTGACTTGAGAATCTTGAGGAATCAGATATAAGTTTGTAAAGACAGCATCAGCATGTAGGGATGGAGTGAGAGAAAGTTAGCTTTGGGCATCAGGGTGAAATGTAATGCTTTAGATATTCATTTATACAAAGGCAAGTTCTCTGTGGAAAGTCAAGGGGGAAAAGCCCCTATCATCCTAATTTGCAAAGGTCTCAGAGCTACAATAAATATGTGAGTTCAACCCCTTACTTACTATTTTAATCTTCACAACTAAATCCCCCCTAAATATGTCAAGCATAGGGGAGGAAGAGTGATAAACTCTCACAGCATGAATTTTGAAGTCAGGAAGATCCCAGTCTAGTGTTGTATAATTTACTAATTTTCCTCTCCAAACCTGTTTATTCAGTCATAAAATGTGGACAGAGCATAGTACACTGAGGTATTCTGAGTTTTAAAGGAGAAACTATAATAGTGTACAGATTGGGGTCCCTGAGTGTCTCAGTCGGTTAAGCATCGACTCTTGATTTCCACTCAAGTCATGATCTCAGGGTACTGAGTTCGAGATCGCATCAGGCTCCATGCTCAGCAGGGAGTATGCTTGGGATTCTCCCTCTCCCTCTGCCTCTGCTCCTCCCCCACATGTGTGTGCACACACGTGCTCTCTCGCTCGCTCTCGCTCTCTCTCTCTCAAATTAAAAAAAAAAGTGTATGGATCATAGAAGATGTCTAAAATGTCCAGTGACAGAGAACTCTCTGCCCTCTGAGAGAATATCTTTTATTTCTGGGTATGGAATTAGTTTCCTGTTGCTGCTGTAACAGATGACCATAAATTTAGTGGCTTAGTTGGTATAAATTTATTATTTTACAGTTCTGTGAATCAGAATCCAGTGTAATTTCACCAAACTACCATCAAGGTATTGGCAGGCTGCATTCCTTTTTGGAAGGAGAATCCCTTTCCTGCTTATTCAGATTATTGAACCAGTTCAGTTCCTTGCAGTTGCAGGGCTGAGGTCCCTAGTTTCTTGCTGGCTCTGAGCTAAGAGCCATCCCCAACTTCTAGATGTCACTGGAATCCTTGGTTTAAGGCCCCTTTCCTCCATTTTCAAGAAAGCCAACAATGCTGGTGGATGTTCTATCTCTCTGACCCACTCTTCTACTTCGCTCTTCCACTTTCAGGGACTCGTCTAATTAGACTGGGCTCAACCAGATAACCAGAATTATCTTCCAACCTCAAGGTCCATAATCTTAATCACATCTTCAAAGTCCCATTTGCCATGCAAGGTAACATAACCCAAGTTCCAGGGGTTAGGTGTGGACATTCTTGGGAGGGACACTGTTCTGCTTCCCACAGATATCCTTGGAGAGTTTCACCTACTGATATAACTTGTCATTCCTTTTGTTGCAAAGCAATGTCTTACTTTTTTAAAGTTTTTATTTAAATTCCAGTTAGTTAACATCCAGTGTAATATTAGTTTCAGGTGTACAATTTAGTGATTCAACACTTCCATACAACACCCAGCGCTCATCACAAGTGCTCTTCTTAATCCCTATCACCTATTTCACCCATCCTTCTGCCCACTTCTCCTCTGGAAACTGTCAGTTTGCTCTCTATACTTAAGAATCTGTTTCTATGTTTGCCTCTCTCTCTCTCTCTTTTCCCCCATGTTCATTTGATTTGTTTCTTAAATTCCATATATGAGTGAAATCATATGGTGTTTGTCTTTCTCCGACTGACTTATTTCACTTAGCATGATACTTTCTAGTTCCAGCCATGTCATTGCAAATGGCAAAATTTCATTCTTTTTTATGTATGAGTAATATTCCATTTGATATATATACCATATCTTCTCTATCCATTTATCAGTTAAGAGACACTTGGGCTAAATGAAAAGCTTCTGCACAGCGAAGGAAACAATCAACAAAACTAAAGATAACCTATCGAATGGGAGAAGATATTTGTAAGTGACATATCAGATAAGGAGTCAGTATCCAAAATGTATAAAGAACTTATCAAACTCAATACCCCAAAAATGAATAATCTAATTAATTAAGTGGGCAGAAGACATAAACAGACATTTTTCAAAAAAGACATCCAGATGGCCAACAGACACATGAAAAGATGCTCAACGTCACTTGGCATCAGGGAACTACAAATCAGAACTACATTGAGATGCCACCTCACACCACTCAGAATCGCCAAAATCAACAACACAGGAAACAACAGGTGTTGGCAAGGATATGGAGAAAGGGAAGCGCTCTTGCACTGTTGGTGGGAATGCAAGCTGGTGCAGCCACTCTGGAAAACAGTGTGGAGGTTCCTCAAGAAGTTAAAAATAGAAAACTACCATATGATCCAGCAATTGCATTACTAGGTATTTACCCAAGAATGCAAAAATACTAATTCAAAGGGGATACGTATGTCCCTAATGTTTATAGCAGCACTATTAATAATAGCCAAATTACGCAGGATGATGTTTTGCAAGCAAGAGTGTGTCCAACACAGTCAATTTTACAACCTATTGGTTCTTCTCTGTATTTTCAATGTCTCTCTAAATGTAATAAATTTTATTTTCAGAAACGAGGTATGTAATGGTAGTATTGATGCTAATAACTACTATTTATTGTGATTTTTATTGTGATTCTTCTTATGTGTCAAGCACGGTGCCAAGCATTATGTATGTTTATATGCATATACATAGTCTAATTCAATCCTCATGACATCCCCATGAGGTAAGGTCTAACTGTCCTTTAACTAATGAGGGTACTGCACTGGCCTCTCTTTTTATAACAGGTAATAATCATTGGCTTCGTGCTGTTTGAAAATCACTTGAACCCTCTGCTTAAACGATGTTGGTCTTTCCTTCAAACATCATACAATAACACATCCCAGGTCTGCCTGCCATTTCATTTTACATCTTAGTGAGAGCTTTTTTTGGCTTGTGAAGGCCTTGGCTTATAACTCAAGGACTTGATTTTTTTTTTAGCTCAATTTAAATAATGTTTTCCCACCACTTGGGACAATATAATAATTCAAAAGAGAGATGTGCTGGAGAAATGAATTTGGGTATTGCAATATGAAAGTAGCTGACATATATCAAAAAACGTTCCAAATCCATGGACAATTGGAAAATGCTGAAGTCATTGGAGCAAAAACCTCCACATCTTCCACAGGCCCGGTAGGTCAAGTGAAGGGTGTCTGGAGGTGAAGTCCAGAGCCTGTTTACTCATTTTTCTTTTCCCTGAGGCTTTCCCCAGACACCTCATCTATTACAGACTCAACTCTTCAGGCCAGAAATCACAGTCCCATGTCCTCCTTAACAAAGGGCTGAGTCAATAGCTGCCAGACTCAGTTCTTTGGCTGGAAGTGTTCTCATGTGAAAGCCTTGGGTGGCGGCTGGGATGGGAAAGGACATTCATGAGACTTTTCTGAGCTGTTTGTGTGGTACATAAGATACTATAGATGTCAAAGAACAGTTCAGCTTTAACTTTCATAATAACACTTAAAAAAATAGAAAAGGTTTGGTTTAAGCTACCCCATGTATGGCCACAGTGACCCCCAGACTTGGAGGACACTTAATTACTGTGCATGTGAATCTGACCTCTCGTCCTGGACATCTGAGAACCCCACATTACACTGGTCAGAGAGAATCATTTTTATCTGATTATTTTTTTAGTCACACCTACAGATGGCTTCAACTGTGGTAATTTTGAAACAATGATAATGTTCACAGTCTGAGGAGAGATGCTATGTTATCAGCGAGATGGAAGATTAGCTCTTTCTCATATAAAGGCTAACTTTTTCAAGAGAGTAAATAAGGAACTGAAGTCACCTGCTTCAAGAAGAAAAAAGATCTGTCCCAGGAAACAACTCACAGTAAATCCACTAGTGTTGGAGGAAGGATATACAGAACCAGAGCGGATAGACTCTGTTGGCCATCCCACCAGGGGCAGAGAAGCCTGCTGACCATCAGGGAAGAGTCTGAGCCCAAGGAAGTCACAGTCACACTTAGAACTGCCTGGTGGAAAGTCTGGGAAAGAACAGGGAGTCCTGAAGCACCAGGCTGATGAAAGCCAGGATCTCGTCCTGGATAGGAATATTCTCTGACTCGCCCCAGGCTATGTTGGTCAGTTTGCTTTTGAATTTCTCTGCCCAGATCTCTTGGACTTTTTCTTCTAACAGCCAAATATAAAAATCTATTCCTGATTTTTTATATGGAGAATCAAATGAGGAGAAAAAAGGATGCAGAGTGAATGTCAAATCCTGCATGTCTCTGTTTTCTTCTACTATGGCCACCCCTGGGACCTCAATGGTTCTCAGTGAACTGTTTTCCCACCATTAGTTGTAACCTGGATGATTGTGTTCACTAGTGTGTTTCCAACTTGGAACACAGGGCCTGGCACATGTGGGTGCTTAGTAAATATTTATGAGAAAATTTGAGTTAGGAATACAACTATGATGGTGCTATCTAGAATTTTCTGTTATTAAAAATAACTTGCATTCTAAGGTTTAATTGGCATATAAATAATAACTACCATTTAGTAAAAATGTAAGATGTGCTATAAACTTACACATGCATCTCCAAACTTCCCAATGACTCAGCAAGGTATACTTTATTACCTCTATTTTACGTATGAGGAGCTAGTTGCTCAGGGAATTAAGAGGAATTACCTTGAGCCATACAAAGGTAAGGCTGGATCTAGAAACCTGGTCTTTCTGACTCTAAATGTGGTCACTCTTTCATTCTGCAGACCCTGTGCCGCCAGACGTGTGGGAACTCTGAAGTCAAGTCCTAAGCATGAATTGGTAGATTAGAACGAGTTCACCAGTGCACTCAGGCTTCTGATTCAGGAAACAAATGCACTGTAGCCAAGCTCAGATGAGACTGACTGATGAGAAAAGAGTTTCCTAATTTGTGGAGGTGAATATTCGTTAATAGAGGACCTGAAATGCAAACATAAATGTGAAAGACTTTTGAGTACTAATCCACCCCAGTCTTAGTGAGGCCCAAACGTTTCCTTACCAAATAAGCAGGTATATAGGCCTAGTGACTGAATCTTTTTATCGAGTGGCTGTTTCCCTTGGCGATTGTAGACGTTTTAAGACATGGCTACAAATTATTTAAAAATTGCCCCCATCAAGAGGTTATGACCTTTGTCCTGTATCCTTTAATTTGCTTGAGCTTGTGACTGCTTCAGGGAACAGAAATTGGAAGAACCACACTGAGTACCTTCTGCAGCTAGGGCATTACTGGAGCATTTGGCCTTCGTAGCCCTAAACAGACCTTTAAGTAGTGTGACTATCCTTCAACTTCACACTGGGAGGGAACCCACGTCTCATGAAGAGGCCACCTGAGACACTCCGATTAAGAGTCCCAGTGTAGTCCTGCTTTCAACTCATCCGGCCCAGGACACGGACTTGTCAGTGAAGAAGCTTCTAGATATTACAGGGTTCAACTATTCAAGTCACATCTAACTTTTTTATTTTAAGATTTTATTTATTTATTTGAAAGAGAGAGAATTGGAGGGATGGGGAGAAGAGAAACGGGAGGAACAAGAGGATTCTGCACAGAATGCAGAGCTGACTCGGGGCTCAATCTCACGATCCTGAGATCCTGACCTGAGCTTAACCAAGAGTCAGACGCTTAACTGACTGGAGCTACCCAGGTGCCCCTAAAGTCACCTCTAGCTTTGTGAATGCACCCATTTGAAGCCCTAAGCATTGTGGTGCAGAGACACAAGCCATTCCCACTATGACCTGCCTTCATCTCTCACTCACAAAAGCTGTGAGCCTAATTAGTTAATCACTGTTTATGCCTATAAGTTTGAAGTAGCTTGTCCTTTCAAATGATCATCAAAAGACATGAGCAGAATGTTTCATGTTAATGAACAGAAGTCTTTAGTTTTGATGAAGTCCAATTTATCTGTTGTTTTCTTTTTTGTCTTGTGAACTTTTGATGTGAGAAGCTATTATCTAACCCAAGGTCACAAAGATGTACACCTGTATTTTCTCCTAGGAGTTTTATAGTTTTAGTTCTTACATGTAGTTCTATGATCCACGTTGAGTTAATTTGAGTAAACATTCTATTTAAGATTTTATTTACTTATTTGAGAGAGACAGAGCAGGAGCAGGGGGAGGGGCAGAGAGAGAGGGAGAAGCAGACTCCCTGCTGAGCAGGAAGCCTGATGCAGGGCTGGATCCCAGGACCCTGGGATCATAACCTGAGCTGAAGGCAGACACTTAACCAACTGAGTCATCCAGATGCCCCAAGTATATTTTTTAAAAGAGAGACATTTTGCCCATAATAGGATTCACTTTTAAAATCAATTAATTAACATCTATAATAAAAAATTTAATTATTTAAATAAAAACTTTAGAAAGTAAAAGTGATGCCATTAACAAAGGTGAGGAAAATATCCTATCAACAAACTTACGTTAAAGAAAAGAGAGAGATTTATCGCTTCTCGGCCTTTTGGCTAAGATCAAGTGTAGAAAGGATGGAGATTTTACCAAAATAATATTTTCGACTTCAAGATAATTTGCCTTTTGATTGTCACTAAATGTCATTAATATGTGAAAGGATGTTTAGTTGGATGCAGTGAAATATTTTGGAGAACAGTTTTGGGGGATGACAAAGACTCTCGCTTCCCTTAAACTTGAGTGAGGTTCCTATGAGTTCTCCTTCTGAGTAGGCCTTGACCTTGGGTCAAGCCCTTGATCAAGGGCTCTGTCCTTGGCCTGCTTATTGCAGTTTTAGCAAGAATCCTGCTGAATCAGTTTAGCAGAAATTCCCTACCCTTGATATCCTATCACCCTAGCCTGCCTAAAATCCCAGTAGGTCCGTTTAATAAGAATTACACTACCTCTTAGTAATTTCCCATTCACCGACCTCCCACCCTGCTACTTGGCTGTAAATTCCCACTTTTCCTTATTGTTTTCAGAGTTGAGCCCAATCTCCTCCCCCTACTACAAGACCCCCTTGTAGACTTAAATAAAGTCTTCCTTGCCATCTTTAACAAATGTCATGAATAATTTTTTCTTTAACAGGAACAGTCTAAAAAATTATGTACACCAGGCGAGAGCTGTCCATGACCACTTTATAGCAGTCTCTGAAAGAAAAATTTGTTCTTTCTCCTGGCCACCTCTTATTCTGCCAATGCCTCATAAAATGTGGACGTGAGACATAAATATTCCCAGCCATGATGTGGTGATTCGGCAGAAAATGGAATATAGTTAAACTGCACTTTGCATCTCTGCCTTGACTCCAACAATGGTTCACACTTCAGGGACACATCTGCCTGGCATCACAAGCCATTTGCCTTTCCTAAATCCCTAAGAGACAACTAAAGGCAAGGAAAATGTAAAGTGCAAAAGGTATTTTTCAAAACAAATTGACTTCAAATTAGGCATTGGTGCCTGTAGGTAGTATGAAAATGAAATGATCTAGAAAGCAATTTATACCTTTAGTGAACTCCAGAATGTTCTGTGCATTGGCAAACTTTAATGCAAGGTTTTTGGAAAGCGGATATTCAGAGTCATCAAAACTAGTGGCAGCTGGCTTAGAGTTCTTGAGGACTGCTTTTGAATGACCCTAGGAACCCCCTTTCCAACTTACTGCAGGCTTATTTGACATACAGCTCCAACTCTATGCCTGAAAATCCTTCTCTCTCCTCATCCTCCAGCCAAACTCAGTTGAAGAAATATGGAAATAGCCCAGAATATCTCCTCAGGGGCAAAGGAAACCGTTTGTAAATATTTTCCATCACCCAAATCATCTGAGATTCCCACTGAGGTTGCTTGTAGGGAGAAAGAGAACAATTATTTTCTCCAAGGAGAAAAGGATCACGTCTACATGGGTGCCTTTTCTCCAATTCACTCCTAAAAAGATTAACTTGGGCGCCTGGGTGGCTCAGTGGGTTAAAGCCTTTGCCTTTGGCTCAGGTCATGATCTCAGGGTCCTGGGATCAAGGCCTGCATTGGGCTCCCTGCTCAGCAGGGAGCCTGCTTCCTCCTCTCTCTCTGCCTGCCTCTCTGCCTACTTGTAATCTCTCTGTGTCATATAAATAAAAATAAAATCTTAAAAAAAATAAAAAAATAAAAAGATTAACTTTATGAAAATTTCTCCAAGACATCTATTTCATTAAGAAAATCTAGATGAGGCTGTGTGGCTGTTAATCACCCACCAACCTTCTTCCTTAGTAACACCTCCACACACACACATACATGTGCACATGCAGACACACAGACACAAATTAAACATGACAAGCAGAGTGGTTAGTTTTCCCCAAAACTGTGATGTGATGTGGGGATTGGGAAACTGGGGTGAGTAGCTCTTATTAAATATTAAAATATAAAAGAGAAGTTGTGGCATGTCCTTGGACAAGAAAGTAAAAGATCTTTCTTTATTTGTTAAACATGTACTAAGGCTCTAATATGTTTCTGGTAAACTGAAATTACAAAGGTGCAGCGTCCGCCCCCTCAGGAACTTGTTATTTTGGTGGGGATAGAAGGATATGGAGGGAAGGTAGTTCTGATAACCACCCAATTAATTGTAATACCAAGGCCAACAATTTCAGGGCCATAGAAAAGTATATGGAATGTAACATGAAGGGGTCTGTTACATTCGTTGTTCTTCGTCTTGCCACGATCCGTGTTGATCCTGGCACCCAGCAGCCTCATGCTGACCAGCCTCCCTGACCACAGGGCAGACTCTACTCCTTCCCAAGTGTGGCTCTACCAGTAGAATGAGACTTCTCATCCCTCTCCCTCATTTCTGGGTGAATGAGGACCAGTATCTTGAGTGGTCTTTTTGTACTTAGATGAGGCACTATATCTGGCCGGAGAAGCAAGAATTTTCTATTTATAAATCTGATTGCATGAGGATTAGTCAATTTAGTGACCATTGCTCTAGACAGCAAGACCCACCTTGGCGATTCTAAAACAGTGTGAAGGAGCTGTTGGGGTTCAACAACAGGGACAAGAATTGCTCTGAGAGTTTATTTCGGGCCACCCCCCAAGACACTGCAAGAAATTTCCCCCCAAGAAATTTCCTCTGCCTACTTTGGATAAAGTCAACTCTAGGTCCATCTACTCCAGAGGCTCTGCTTACACTCACAAAGAGAACTAACAATCACTTCCTCTGAGACTCCTTTGCAACCATGATGGGATTCTCACATAACACTCTATTACATGCATTGCCTTACATGATCTGTGTCCGCTAGATTCTAAATTCCTCAGGAGTAGAATGTATGTTTTATAAACATCAGCCAAATAAAAAATAATAAAAACTTACTTTTATTGAGTTCTTACTATGTACCTGCAATGTGTTCAGTGAATTATATGCATTTTCTGTGGCATATTGTTCTTTCCAAACATGGTCCCAATATTGTCACCCATCCTACATGCACTTTTGCCATGTGTTATTTTCCTATCCCATCAAGAGGTGGGATCTAATTAACCTCCTTCTTCAGTAAGAACTGGTCTTAGCAACTTACTTGTAACTGACGGACTGTGGCAGAGTTCGTGACTTCTGAGGCTGGTTCTGAAGACTTACAACTTCTGTCTTGCTCTCTTTGAGTACTCCCTAGGATCACCCCCTCTTGAAATCCAGCTCCCATTCAGTAGGAAGCCCGAGCTACACAGAGAGGCCACAACCAGCACTTCAATAGACAGGTGTATCCAAGTGATCCAAGTGTGGGTGCAAGTCCCATGAGCAAAGACACCTTCTGACTTTTCCAGTCCCAGCAATTTGCATCTCCCTAGCTGAGACTTGCCTCCTGTGGCTTATCTGAATTCCAGACCTGCATGTCCTGACAGCATAGTAAGTAATGTTCATGTTATGCTACTAAGTTTAGAGAGGGTTTGTTACACACCAGAAGATGATCTAAACCCCTCACCGTGCTATGACATAGGTCCTATTACTCTAATTTAGAGGTAAGCACATTGTGGCTTTAAGGGTTGATGAAAAGAATAATGACCAGAACCATGTACTGAGCCCTTCTCCATGTCAGAAACATTGTGTATATCATCTCATTCAATCTACAAAAAACTGAAGTAGGTTAGTTTTAAGAATCTTATTTTAAATATGAGGATATTGACGCTGCAAGAGATT
This sequence comes from Ailurus styani, assembly GCA_002007465.1. NCBI lineage: Eukaryota > Metazoa > Chordata > Mammalia > Carnivora > Ailuridae > Ailurus > Ailurus styani. The sequence goes on along the minus strand of LNAC01000602.1, from coordinate 290,037 downwards.
AAGTAACTGGTCCTAAAATACACAATGAACCACGAGAAAATCAAGCTTTGAACTCAAGGAATCCTTTCTGGAGGTTGAGGTCTGTAACCTGAATACTGCAAATCCAGGCTGCTGTGCATTAGACAAAGAAAACAGTGGGCAAGCTGGAGCGATTGGGCAGCAACTAGTGTCTCTGACTCTACCAGCCTATATGGCATGGTGATTAGAGCTGCAGGAAAAGGCATGAATAAATCTGGGCCAAGCCTTGTAAGAAGACAGAGAAATGGATCTTTTGGTTTTTGTTTGTTTTCTCTTTCCAATTCTATCCGGTTTTGCCTCATAGATTTTGACATTGTGTTGATAGATGTATACACAGTAAAGATTGTTAGTTCTCCCTAGAGAATCGGCCCCTCTGTATTATATAATGCCTTTCTTTATTTTTTATCATTTGCCTTGTTCTCAAGTCTGCTTTATCAGAAATTAATATAGATATTCCATATTCCCTTGGCTTACTGTTACCATGGTAGAATTTTCTTCATCCCTTTATTCTTTTTTTTTTTTTTTAAGATTTTATTTATTTATTTGACACAGAGAGAGAGATTACAAGTAGGCAGAGAGGTAGGCAGAGAGACAGGGAGAGGAGGAAGCAGGCTCCCTGCTGAGCAGAGAGCCCGATGCGGGCCTCGATCCCAGGACGCTGAGATCATGACCTGAGCCGAAAGCAGAGGCTTTAACCCACTGAGCCACCCAGGCGCCCATCTTCATCCCTTTATTCTTAACCTGTCTTTTCATATTTAAAGTGGGTTTCTTGTAGACAATATATAACTGGGTCTTCTTTTTCATCCATTTTGACAATCTCTTTTTTTTTCTATTTGTGCATTTGAACCCTATATGTTGTTAGAAGGAAAACCACAGGCCCAAAATGGTGTCACTTAGGCTGCGACCCCAAACTAGGGCTTAATACGGAATCTAATTGCAGTTTCAACCTCCCCTAGAAATGTAGTCTTAACCAGTAGGACCAGAATTCTCTGACCTCAATGAAGTAATCTGCCACCCAGGCCTTCCTCATTCCCCCAAAGGAAGATGAGGTAATCTGCATAAGACTCCCTGCTCTTCTCCCTAAGGGAAAACACCTTGCCGGGAACAATCTTTTGCTTTTGTTAATAATTTTTTTACCCCCCTTCTATAAAATCCTTCCATTTTATACAACTCTTCAGAGCTCCCCTCTACTTGCTAGAAGGGATGATGCTGGACTCATAAATCATTTAATAAAGCCAATTACATCTTCAAATTTAATCAGCTGAATTTTGTTTTTTAATATTTAATATGATACTAAAATATTTGGACTGATAGAAAAAAATTGCATAATTGCTTTCTATTGATTGTATTTGTTTTTTGGTTCTCTCCATCTGTCCTACCTTCTCGGGTTTTAACTGAGCTTTTTAAGATTCCATCTTATCTTTGCTCTTGATGTATAAATTTTATATCTATTCTTTACTTTCATAACTATTGTAGAGTTTCTAATATTCATTTAACTAATCTGTTTACCTTCAAATCACACTATGCTCCCTAATGTGTAATGCAGTTAACTTAGAACATTACCAGTTCAGTGGCGCCTGGGTGGCTCAGTGGGTTAAAGCCTCTGCCTTCGGCTCAGGTCATGATCTCTGGGTCTGCGATGCAACCCCGCATCAGGGTCCCTGCTCAGCAGAGAGCCTGCTTCCTCCTCTCTCTCTGCCTGCCTCTCTGTCTACTTGTAATCTCTCTCTGTCAAATAAATAAATAAAAAACATTTTTTTTAAAAAAAGAACATTACCAGTTCCTCTCTCCTACTTATGATATTGCTATCATTCATTAGTCATTCATTAGGGCTAGGGAAAATGGGAGTGACACGTGACTGCTAATGGATATGGGGTATTTAAATATTTGCAATTAGTGGTGATGGTTGTGCAATCTGGTAAATATACTAAAAACCACTGAATCGTACATTCTAGAAGATTAAATTTTGTGATTTGTAAATCATATTTCAGTAAAGCTGTTATTAAATATATGACATATTATACGATTCCATTTATGTAATATTCTGAAAAGAACAAATTAGTGGTTGCAAGGTGTTGTGGATGGGGGTAGACAGAAGGGGCAGTCAGGTGGATATAAAAGGTCAAAGAGGGGACTTTTTTCAGGGTCAGGACTTTGATGCACATACACAAATGAGTGCAAGTAAAGCTAAAGAAAATTGAACAAGGTCAGTGTACTGTATCAATGTCAATATCCTGGTCGTTACATTGTACTATAATTTTGCAAATGGTTGTCATTGCGGAAGATTGCTTAAAAGGTACATGGGACCTCCCTATATTATTTCTAACAACTGCATATGAATCTACGATTATCTCAAAATAAAATTTTAAATAAGAAAACATGCAAAGTGGGGCGCCTGGGTAGCTCAGCTGATTAAGGGGTGGGCTCTTGATTTGGCTTAGGTCATGATCTCAGGGTTGTGAGATCAATCTCCGCCTCTCCTTCCGTCTACCTCTGTACCTCCCCCCCCCATGCACTCTCTCTCTCTCTCAAAAGAAAAAAAAAAGAAAAGAAAAAGAAAAAAAGAGGTGTAAAGCAACCAAGATATCCTTCTAGATGACTAGGCATATAACCTACAGTACATCCAGAATATGGAATATTACTCAGCATTAAAAAGAAAGGAACTTTGACACCACGAAAAGAGATGGAGGAAACTTAAAGGCATGTTTCTAAGTGAAAGAAGCCTATCTTCTGAAAAGTCTACAGAGTGTGTGATCACAACTATATGACATCTGGAAAAGCTAAAACCATGGAGGTAGTGAGAAGATCAGCGGTTGCCCGGGGTTTGGTGGGGAAACAGAGATGAACGTGCAAGGCACAGAGGAGTTTAGGGTAATGTGACTGTTCTGTATGGTGTTGTAAGGGTGGAAATTTGTTTTACACATTTGTCAAAATCCCCACAACAGCAGGGTGTGTTTTTAATGGGTTGATAGAAAACATCGCATTGAATATATAACACCAAGAGTAAACCCCAACTGAAACTATGGACGTCAGTTGATAATGACATGTCAATACTGGTTCATTGATTATAATAAATATATCACCCTGTAATGCTGGGACGGTGACAGGCAGGGAGGCTCTTGTGGGGGGGGAGGGGGGCAGAATCTGTGGGAGAACTCTCTGTACTTCCCACTCGATTTTGCTGTGAGCCTAAAACTGCTCTAAAAGTCTTTTTTTTTTTAAGTGGACAGAGGGAACACCAGCCCATCCACCGTCCTTTTAAACAAGCAATATCACAACAGAAGCTCCCTTATTCCTCCTTAACTTGCAGAATTAACCAATTAAGCACATTGAAGGATATACGTGGCAGTGCAGAAGGCTTGGGACTAGCAAGCTATTCTTTAGCCTAAACACAAATTTCTGCACTTTCTAAAACTGTTGATATCATTTATATCTATTACACTATAATCGAGTATTAAGAAACTCATGTATCAGTATGAAGAGACAGCTGCCGAGTGTAATAAAATTAAGCCGGGTGTTTTGGAAGACCCCCATAAAACATTAAAATACTATTCCCGAAGTGGGAATGGAAGAAACGGTTGTAAAGTATTGGCATTTTTTCATTTTAAAAAGTCTGGCAAAATTCTGCGCTCACATCACTTTGCAAAAGTTCGACTTTAAATAACTACAAATAACTACAGCTATGCCTTATGTAAGAACGGCACTAAGACACAACTTGGCCCCGTTCACATTTTTGAAATTGAAATCAAATAGTTATAGCTAACGTCTGGAAAGTTTGTAATTCCTGCTTTACCAATGTGTCCCGACTAACCAGCCCCAGCCACGCTAACTGTGAGGGTTTGTCCTTGATACTCCACATGGTCCCGATACACAGAAAGTGTAACTGTGCTGAAAGGGGGCTGTGCCACACCCACAGAGGGTGGATTTTGAAATCGGTCAAACTCGCATAGAGCTATTGCTGAGAGAATCTGGAAAATGTCATACGAACTCCGGGTAACTTGCGGTCTATAAATTATAGACCATGTGTAGTGTAGGGGCCCCCGGAGGAAAGGGGGCATCAGGCAGGCCTCAAAGTCCTCCACGGGACAGGTCCTGCAAGGCTGAAGCCCACTCCCAGCCCACAGCTTGCGGAAGAGATGGCGTGCGCTGTGTGAGCAGGGGGGAAGAAAGGTGTATTTCATGGCTTTTGAACACCATTGAAGTCTTTTTAACAAAATCCATCCACAGGTCTCAGAGCCATGGAAAAATGATGCATTGTTCTATTCACTGTGTTTTCCAAAACTATTGGCACTCCATCCATAACAGCAGGGTATGTTTTTAGTGGGCTGATAGAAAACATCACTCACATCCAAAGATAGGACCGATGGTCTATTTGTCACGCAGCTTGGCTTTGCAGTCGGAGTTGAAAGCTGCTGCTGTCAAAGGAAATGTTTAGATGACTCAGCCAAGGAGCTGGTTTATTGGTTTTGGCAGCAGACAACAGGTGACTATTTCATGGAGGAGAGAGGTTTTAGTAGTTGTTTATACAATCTGCCCAGCCATGGCCACGGTTATTTAGGTTGGTGAACTGGACAATATTTCATGTCTGCCGAGCCTGATGACTTCTGTGGATGGGCTGATGTTGCCGCTATTTGCTTAACACAATTGGAGTCAAGTTCTCACTTCACCAATATACTCTCCAGCTACTCCGAGGAGCAGCAGCTAGGCTTCGGGGCATCTGAATTAGACAAGTTCCTCCAGTCCAATTTGGCAGGAGCCTGCAGGAAATTCCTGCTGTACCTTTTTAATGAGCTTGGACGTCCAAACGGCTGTCCCAGCTCTGGCTACGGAGTTCATTTTATCATAAGATCTTGCCTGTGTTGGCAAGGATATTCCAGCACGGCGAATAATCCAGTCTCGCAGGGATGCTGGATCTACCACATACGCCCAGCAAGGAAGCCCTCGTCCACCCCAAAGGGGGAGACAGGTGGAGCCGCGTGACATGTTTACACTTACAGTGCGCAAAACACACTCTCACACACAAACACAAAAACAAATCGATGGGTCTGTCTGAGAAGCCACATGGCACATTAGAAAGACATTTCCATAAGACGTAGACCATCTGGATTCTGCTATCAATATTTACTAGCTTTGGGGTTTTGAGTGTCTCCCCTTCTTGAGAAAACCGGCTTCCAGCCTGATGTGTTTAGGGGTTTGAAGGGTTGGTCTCTAAGTTATTACCCAGGCCTGACGTTCTAGGATAAAAAAATTTTTTAAAAATTTAAAGCAAATTCTTTCATCATAGCACTGAGGAAAGCAAGTTTTGGGGGAGGAATTTAGTGAAATATCAGAAGACAGTAGGTATTTGTGTGTTGTCTAATGGACATAAGACAGAGACACAGAATTTCCGGTTTCTTTACTGGTCACAGGCCAAGGGCACATCACAGAAACCCTCGAAGGCTGTCTGCATCGGGGAAATCGGAGCTGTAACACCTTCCTCACACTGACATGAGGGACTCCCGGAGATCCTGAGGGAGGACACCGTCCAGTGAAGAGAAAATAGCACATGTATGACTCGTAGCCTCAGAACAGTTTGCTCCGTCCAGCCCGTGGTGATTTCCTGCTACCCACTTTCCATCTTTACTGGGGCCATCATATAAAAAAATAGTAATCCTCACGATAAAAGCACTTGCAATAGCTCCTTTTATTGTTTGCCAAGTGCTAAGCACCTTGCCAAGCATTTAAAAACATTATCTCATTTAATTCTCACAATTTAGCAGACTGTGTCATCAGCCACGTTTCACATTTGAGGAAATTAAGATGTATGGAGGGAAAACACAAGTGTAAGGTCCACGGCTGACGAGGATCAGAGCCTTGTTCCCTTTGAGCACAGATCTTTATGAAGTGATAACACTGACCATAATCTCTGTACTGAAAAGAATTACCCAAGGGTAAGAAAAGCTTCCAAACTCTTGAATCAGACTCCTTCTGATGGCTCTCACTATCAGCGGAAGAGCACGTGCTATTTTCTCAGTACTCTATAATTCATTGAGTGCTCTTCTAAGGCCTCTCTAATAATTGGGACCCTCAGCCCCTCTCCCACCTGGAAAACGGGGGTGGGGGTGACCTATGTCTGGGATGCGGCAGGTGCTCAGGGCAAGACAGCATCGAACCTTCTCGCTTGCTCATTTGTTCCTGCCATCACCTGTGACGTAAGGAGGCTACACATTTTAATCCTAGTTCTACAGATGGGAAACCTCGGGCTCAGAGTTTTCTTTTCATATTCCCTCACCTCCCTGTGAAACAGAGGCAACTGCCAATTTCTGTTCTCCACGAAGTAGTTTTATCCTGAGGGTTGGAAATAATACTAAGTCATCTAATGGCCCCCTGCTGACTCTGGTCCCACCGATCTCACTATTACCATTTCCAATGACCCTTTTGAATGAGAAAGTGAAGTTTTTCAGTGAACCACATTAGCTCACTCATTTCCATTATTCATTTTCAGATTAGTTTAGCCATTTCCATTATTCATTTTCAAACCATCCTAGCACCTATACTTTTTCTGAACTTTCTCTGTAAGTTTTGGCTTCGAGGACAGTGTCCTGGTTGGTCAAGATGGAACTGCTCCTCCTTCTCAAACACTGGTCAGCCCTCGCCCTCTTCCTGCCATGGAGGCTCATCTGACGCTGCTTCTGCGTGCCCGGGAGATTTGGGCTGGAGGTGAATGCCTCCATCACTGGGTGCTCTGAACTAGGACGCCCACTGAGTTCTCTACATGAAATCCCTGTATACTGTCTGCATACACATGTCCATGGGGAAGAAAACTTGACCACGGATGTGAACTGAACAAGATGCACACATACATATACACGTACACAGGCATGTGCATCATGGCCATGGCAATCTTGTGTGTATTCACATAGGCGATGCACAAGGTAAGGCTCGAACCACTGATCTAAGTCTTGGCTAGATGCCTATGACCGGCCCAGAGCACAGAGCATGGATGGCCTGTGAGGAGCTGGTGCAAGGCCATCCCCTCTAGCCCCTCTGCCTCCCATGGGGAGGCTCTCAGATGGCTTTCTCCTCTCCTCCCGGGTTCCAGGGCAGGAGGGAGCCTTCAGTGTCTGCACCCAGGTTATAGCCACGGACTGGATAAGCCCTCGGCCACAGGCTGGAACGGGCTCTCCAGACAGAGGGTGTCTCCTTGCTCATGCCGTAGTCATCTGGCCGCTGGGCTTTGGCCGTCTCCCTGGCTAGGAGCTACAGGGAGCTGGCACTTTAGGCCAGTCTTCCTTCTACTGCTTACATAAGCAATAAACTGTCTTATCGAAAGAGGATCCATTGTTCCTTTACCAGTTCAATCTGTCAGGCTTTAGCTGCCTTTGCCTTGTGCTTGACTCTCTCTCTCTCTCTCTCTCTCTCTCTCTCTCTCTCTCTCTCTCTCTCTCTCTCTCTCTGTTTTAAATAAAAAAGAGACTGCATCACACCTCATCCCTCTCCATGCCTAGTCCTTGTTCCTAAAGCTATTCTCTGTCAGCTTTTCTGGTTTTCATTCATCTCTTTATAGAGTTAAAAACATGAAAATATTTCCGTTCTTTATTTTCAATGCTAGGCTAGCATTCACAATGAATGTGATGACTTCATACACCATTCCTGACCTCTACTCCCATGAACCTTTCCCAAAACGTCATGGTTTATTTATCAAATACTTACATAGTATACCTGCTATTGCCAGGCACTGAGTACCTTATAAATATTAACTCACTCCATCTTTGTAACAACCTTGAGGCAGACCCTATTGCCAAGTATATTTTACAGATGAGGGGGAAAGGGTACAAAGGGTTTAACTAACTTGTTCAAGGTAATGGAACAACTCGAGCAAGTAGCTGGCACTAGAATGTGGCTTAAAATTACTCACCCAAATTGCCTCTTTTCATTGGTCTTTCGTTGGTTTGTTAATTGAAATGATAGATGTGTATTTCCATTACTGGTTCTGCTGATGAAAGGTGAAAGAATTAGTCTCCCTCTCTCTCAGTCTCTCTCTGTCTCTCACTTCCCTACGCCCCCCCCCCACTGCCATTCTCTCATGCCTACTTTCTACCTTCTGCCAGTTTTATTTTCAAAGTGTCAAACTTTTAGCGGTCTCAGTGTTTTGTAACCATAATTATGTCTTCCATACTTTGTCTATGATTGAATTCAAAAGTTTAAAAGTTAAGTAATGATATTAACATTGTTATTACTAAAAATATTGTCCATTTCATGGTAAAGTGGTCTGCAAGAGTTATATCTCTGTGTGGTCTCATAGTCTGATCCCTGGGCTGCAAATTTACATAGCATCGAGATAAAATATATTTGGTTTCCTTATTCTGCATCAGTTGCTTAAAATACAGCACATTTGACTTGTTCACATTTGGGCCCCAGTTTTCAGGGTTTTCTGTTTTCCTTGGAGTTTCTCATTTCTTTCTTGTTCCTTTCGTAAGAATAATGATGTGTCTTCTACATATCTGCAAGTTCATCCAAATCCACAATTTTATGTCTAGAGCATGAAACACTCTTGTTTTCCTCCCAGAGAAATCCTTTCCTGGAGTTTTCTGGTTTGCTGCTCTAATCCCTTGGGTTGTTTTCTTGGAAATTCATTTACTGCACCTCTGGGCCTCCATCCCCTGTTTTCAGGATCCCATTTCTTTTTCGTGATTGTTTGTTTACCTAACAATTTATTTTGCTGGATTACATCCTCAAGCAACATCAGCCACCAAACATTTTCTCAGCTCTCTCTGTATGTGACTATTGCTCAGACAGGCTCTCGAACTCATCCATCTATCTCACGATACCTTTTAGTCTCTTTGGCTGTACGTCTTGAATTTTAGTTATCTTCTATAATTTTCTGCATTTTTAAAAACTTTTTATTTTGAGATAAATGTAGATTCACAGGCAGTTGTAAGAAATAATACAAAGAGATTCTGTGCACACTTTCCCCTGTTTCTCCCAATCATAATTTACTGTATATTATAGTGCAAGATCCTAATCAGGAAATTGACATTGATAGAATCTATCAACCTTATATAGACTTGACCAGTTTGATACGTATTCGTGTGTGTGTGTGTGTGTGTGTGTGTGCTAGTTTCATGAAATTTTACTGCATGTGTTGATTATGTGACCACCACCACAGTCATGATAAGGAACAACTCCGTCACAAAGATCCTTGGTATTTACTATCCTTAGACACAGACACCTTCTTCCCACTTCCCGCTCAGTACCTCTCACCCACTAATCTGTTCTCCATCACTATAGTTTCTTTAAAGATTTTGTTTATTTGAGAGAGAGAGAGCAGATTGAGAGAGAGAGAACACAAGCAGGGGGGAGGGGCAGAGGGAAAGGAACAAGCAGACTCCCCACTGAGCAGGGAGCCTGATGTGGGGCTCAATCTCTGGACCCCAAGATCATGACCCAAGCCAAAGGCAGACACTTAACCAACTGAGCCACCCAGGTACCCCAGCACTATAATTTTTAATATGGTATTTCAAGAAACAATGCAGTATTTTTAAAATGCTATATTAAAAAAGACCACCTAGAAAAAAAAAAAGACCACCTAGTATGCAACCTATGATTGCCTTTTTTCACTTTACACCTATCCAGGTCGTGTGTCCCAATAGTTCATTCTTTTTTACTTTTTATTTCATAGTATGGATGTACCACAGTTTGTTTAACTATTCATCCATCGAAGGATACTTGGATAATTTCCAGGTTGGGCTATTACTAACAAAGTTTCTCAGAATATTCATGGACAAGTTTTTGCATGTTTCCATTTCTTTGGGATAAATGCCTAAAAGGAAATTGCTAGGTCATGTAGTAAGAGCATTTTTAACTTAAGTTATAAACTTCCATATTCTTCTCTAGGGTGACTAGATCATTTTATATTCCCACCAGTAGTGTATGAGTGATCCGGTTTCTCTACATTCTTGCCAGCATTTGGCGTTGTCACTTTCTATTTTAGCCATTCTGGTAGGTGTGTAGCGATATCTCATTGTGATTTCAATATACATTTCCCTAGTGGCTAATGATGTTAAACATCATTTCGTGGGCTTATTTACCATCTGTATATTCTTTGTAGTAAAATGTCAGTCTATGTTTTTTGCCCATTTTCTAATTTGATCTTTTTTAAATTGTTACCATGAACTGCAGTATGCTTTTTGTTTTGTTTTGTTTCCTTTTCTTTCCAAGTTTTTATTTAAGTTCCAGCTAGTTTACATGCAGTACGATATTAGTTTCATGTATAGAATTTAGTGATTCATCACTTACATACAGCACCCGGTGCTCATCACCACAGTGCACTCCTTAATCCCCATTACTCATTTAATCCCTTCCCCCATCTACCTCCCCCCCAGTAACCTTCACTTTGTTCTCTATACTTAAGAGTCTCTTTCTTGATTTGCCTCTCTTTTTCTCCCCCCCATTTCATTCATTTGTTTTGTTTCTTAAATTCCACATATGAGTGAAATCATATGGTATTTGTCTTTCTCAGACTGACTTATTTTGCTTAGCATTATACTCTCTAGCTCCATCCATGTCATTGCAAGTGGCAAGATTTCATTCTTCATTATGGCCAAATAATATTCCATTGTGTATATATATGTCACATCTTCTTTTTCCATTCATCAGTCGATGGACATTTGGACTCATTCCATAATTTGTCTATTGTTGATAATGCTGCTATAAACATCAGGGTGCATGTATCCCTTTGAAGTAGTATTTTTGTATCCTTTGAGTAAACACCTAGGAGTGCAACTGCTGGGGCATAGAGTACTTCTATTTTTAACTATTGAGGAACCTCCATACTGTTTCGCACAGTGGCCGTACCAGTTTGCATTCCCACCAACAGTGTAGGACGACGGTTCCCCTTTCTCTGCATCCACACCAACAGCTGTTGTTTTCCGAGTTGTTAATTTTAGCCATTCTGACTGGTGTGAGGTGGTAGCTCATTGTAGTTTTGATTTGTAGTTCCCTGATGGTGAGTGATGCTGAGCATCTTTTCATGTGTCAGTTGGCCACCTGTATATCTTTTTTGGAGAAATATCTGTTCACGTCTTCTGCCCCTTTTTTAACGAAATTATTTTGGTTTTTGGGTGTTGAGTTTGGTAAATTCCTTATATATTTTGGATACTAACCCTTTATCAGATATGTCATTTGAAAATATTTTCTCTCATTCCATAGGTTGTCTTTTAGTTCTGTTGGTTGTTTCTTTCACTGTGTAAAAGTCTTTATTTTGATGAAGTCCCAGTAGTTTATTTTTGCTTTTGTTTCCCTTGCCTCAGGAGACTTATGTAATAAGATGATGTTATGGCTGATGTCAAAAAACTTACTGCCTGAGTTTTTCTCTAGGATTTTAATGGTTTCCTGTCTCACATTTAGGTCTCTCATCCATTTTGAATTTATTTTTGGGTATGGTGTAAGAAAGTGGTCATTTCATTCTTTTGCAAGTTGCTGTCCAGTTTTTCCAACACCATTTGTTGAAGAGATTGTCTTTTTTCCATTGGGTATTCTTTCTTGTTTTGTTGAAAATTTGAGTTCTTTATACATTCTAGATTAAGTCTCTGTTGGGTGTGTGGCTTGTAAATACTTTCTCCCAGTTTGAAGCTTGTCTTTTCATCCTCTTAACAGAGTCAAGGAGCAAAAGCTTTCAGTTTGGGTGAGGTTTAAGTCATCAATTTTTCCTTTCATAGATCATGCTTCTGTTGCCAAGTCTAAGGGTTCTTCACCTACTCCTATGTCCATTCAACCAATGAGGGGCATTTGGATTATTTCCGGTTTGGGGCTATTAATAAAACTTTATTAAATCACTTTACATATAAACCTGTGATACATTTTGAGGTGATTTTTGCCTAACATATGAGGTGTAAGTCAAGGTAAATTTTATTTTATGTTTTTGCCTATAGATTTTCAGTTGCTTTGCACCATTTATCCATTTATTAAAAAGGCTATTCTTCCTCCACTGAAATGTCTTTTCCCCTCAATCAGAAATCAGCTGGGCGTACAGGTGTGGGTCTATTTCTGGTTTCTCTATTCTGTTCCATTGATCTATTTCACTGAGTGTGTCCTCATTGATCAACTCCATTAGTCTCTCATATCAAGGTAAGGTGTCATGGTTCCAGTTTCACTGACATAGCTGGTGAAGCTCAAAGGGTTTCAGTGGCATGCCACTGGCCATATGACCAGTAAAGGGATATTCTGTTCTCATGCTCATCCCATGCTCATTCTGCAGCCTATAAGTGCCTACTATCCTCTGAGATCTCACTAAATCCTCCTTTAATAATGAGACAACACTTGCAAACTCATTTTACAAGGCCAGCCTTACCCTGATACCAAAACCGGACAAGGACACAAGGTAAGAATTATAGACCAATATCCCTGATGTACATAGATGCCAAAATTTTTAGCAAATACTAGCAAACCGAAATCAACAGCACATTAAAAGGATCATACACCACAATCAAGTGGAATCTACTCCCGGGAGGCAAGGATGGCTCACCATAATGCAAACCAATAAATAAAGGATAAAAATCATATGATCATCTCAATAGTTGCAGAAAAAACCGTTTGATAAAATTCAACATCCTTTCAAGAGAAAAAAAAGATCTCAACAAATTAGGTATAGAAAGAATGTACCTCAACATAATAAAGGCCATATACGACAAGTCCACAGCTAACATCATACTCCATGATGAAAAGCTAAAAGGTTTTCTTCTGAAGTCAAGAACAAGACAAGGATGCCCACTCTCTTGCTATATGATCTCACTTATCTGTGGGATCTAAAACACTCAGACTCATAGAACCAGACAGCAGAACGGTGGTGGCCAGGGATTCAGGGACATGGTGGGAATGGAGAGAGGTTATACAAAGGATACGAATTTCCAGTAAGAAGATGAACAAGTGCTGGGGATCTAACATACAGCCTGGTGACTGTACTGCATTGTACACTTAACATTTGTTAAGAGAGTAGATCTTAAGTCTTCTTACCACAAAAGAGGGTAACTACGTGAGTGGATAGACATGTTAATTAACTTGATAGTGATAATCTCTTCACAAGGCATATGAAGATTAACTCCTCCTGCTTTAAAGATCCCATTGTATAACCTAAATATATACAAATTTCTTTGCCAATCATACCTCAAGAAAGCTGGGGAAAAAACAGTAGCTCAAATTTCAGAAAGGACAATGTTCCACTGACAATGTCAACTGTGAACACTGAAGTGTGCATGGTTCTATGCTTGCTAACATCTGAGAAGAAGGCAGCACACAATCCTCGATCTGCTCTAGCTGCTTTTGCTCACTGTTCCAAGCACATTCAGATATTTTTACAGAATCAGAGATCTCAGCATCCCTCATTTTAATGAGTCTGGTATCCACACTGCTGTGGTAAGCAGTCTCCTGTCAGTAAGTGCTGCGCAAGAGACAAAGCACAGTATGTTCGGCATAAGCCCCTTTCCCAAGTTCCCATGGAGAAGCTCTGGGAATCCAGGGAGCTGCCCCTGTTCATGGGCTGTTACATGGATAAATCAGCATAAACCACAGCTATTTCAGCGGCGATCAATACTGACTATGCAGACAGCTGGAAGGAAGAGATCCACGGGCTGTGATTTATTTTCTGCTGCATCTCCCTTGGTAAAGTCTGAAAACTAAGCAAGGGCTATTTTCACCCTAAGGAGGAGCAGCAAACACATGAGAACGTTTTCATTTTCATCGCTCAATTCCAGTGGCAGTTGGTTTAAATCATACTTTGCCTTTGATTAATGCTATTTTCCATTTGGAAATATTGGCTTAACTTTGTTCTTTTGATTAAGTAGAAGACATGAGATCTGAACAACTCCTAAAGTAGCTCTGAAATTATTCTATGAATAAATAACACAATCTAAAATCAAGAAACTTAATGTGAAGAAAAGAAAACCCTGTGTTTTACCTGAATTATAAATGGAAAAACAATTAGTGACTTACAGATTGTTATAGTCTAGACATTAGCCAGGGTTCTCTGGCTTATCTACACTTTTAAGTTTCCTCGAGCAAGGACATGCAAAATGAATGCAGGTCATATATTATGCATTCTAACCTTGGAATGTTTGTAAACCTGTGCAAAATGAAAGTTTCGCATGTTCACTTTTGCAATCTGAAAATAGTCAACGTACGAAGTGTTTAAAGCAAGTTTGGTTGGAATGATGTAGGTGTTACAGTTCAGAAATTCCTGCAAGATTCCTTCTTGAATTACCTCACAGTCCCTAATTTGTACCCTGAAGCCAGATGATTTCAAGCTGGCCAGGGTGGTGAAGCCATCCTACTGTAACGAACAGCCAACCATGAAGTGTGGCTCAGTATGACTACCTAGCCCTGGACCTCAATTTCTCATGCCACTTTGAAATTTTCTGCAAGTCTGATTTTATGATGCAAGATATATTCCAGATTTTTGGTTTTGAAGTAACTTCCTTGTAGCTTTACAGAGAACAGTGCCAAGAAACTGGCCTCTAATGAAATGTCATCCTTAGGGGCCAGTCTTGCTTTGGGAAATGTCCACTGAAAGGATGCGCTCGGAGGAATTCAGACATCTTTCCATCTCTGGATCCTGTCCAACTTGCACGCAGGCCCATTTGGCACTGGTCATACTCCAGCTTTCCCACAAGGCCCTGGAAGGGCTCCAGGAGCTCATTTAGGCTCTACCTCTACATATGGATCTGAACACCAGAAAGGAATCGTGGAGGAAACCAGCCTCAGGCAACAGTCACAGAAGAGACCTCGGGGAGATATAAAGGGACGAGTGTGTTCCCCATAGCGGTTCACCCAGTGATCCGGGAAGTCAGACCGAGGCCGAGACCTCTGCTCTGGAGCCCAGGGAGAGAGGAGCCAGGTGTTAAGCAGAGCCTCTCAGGTGCTGGTGTCCAGGGACCTCTAGCTGCTAGTGTCCTACACCAAATGAACACGATTCCCAGAGAAAAAGGAGAAATGCAATATGTGTGTCTGTGTGCACGTAACACAAAATAAATCCATAGAGAGAGAGGGTAGGGTTGTTTTTCAAGAGCCAAGGAGGTGATCAATGCAGGGAAATCTGGGTTCTAATTCTCTGACACTGATCTCTGGTTATGACCTTTAGCAAATCTTTGGTCTGTGCCTCAATTTCCCTGTCTTTGCAATGAGGACCCTGGATGAGCCAGTCCCCTAGGTCACTTCTAGTTCTTTCATTTATATCGGCTTAAGAACAATGCAGAAGGTCACACTTCTAATTGTCATTCCAATTACAAATCATCCGCAATCAATAGATCACCACAAATAGAAATGATATAAGTGGTACAGATGTGAATCCAAAACATATACACACTTTCCTTCCAAGGAAGCTGAATTGTAAGCTCTCGAGCCTTCTCTGTCTTGGGCATGAGCCTTCTTTCACAGAACATGAGCAATTGCAAATACAGGCAAAAAGATGAGGACACAATAAAGACGCGGTTCATAATTCGAAACTATAAAGGTCCTACCAAATCAATGGAAAAACTTGAACACCCCCAGAAAGTGAGCAGAAGATGTGAACAGGGTAGTTACCAGAGACGCAAAGGGCCAATTAACACATCAACTTTACATCTTAATTGCTATCATGTAATGTTAATTGATAAAATCATATATCCTTATGTTGTCAATGGAACTAATCAGTCAAATGCTGGTAGAACTGTAAATGAGTTCTGTTTTCAATTTTCTGAGAAAAATTAGGCAGCATAAAGCAAGAACTTTAATTGTAGTGAGTCCTTTGATTCAAAAATTGTTTCTCAAAATACATTCAGGGACGATAATCAGAAATGTGCATAAAATTCATGTAGTAATATTCATGGAAGCACTGTTTACAATAATAAAATACTTTTTAAATTTAAGTAATTAAATTTATTTTGACATATCCAGATGCTGTCATTAAAACTTTCGCTTTTGAAAAACATTTAATTATATTGAAAATGCTACAAATGTAAAATGAAAACAGAAGGGTATATAGCATGATCCCAATTCTGTAACTGCAAAAATAAAAACGAACATATAGTTTCGTTTTGTTTTATTTTACTCTGTTTTCTAAATTCCCGACAATAATATGCGCTACTTTTATTATCTTAAAAATAAATGTTATTTTTAAATGAATCAATATTGAAAAATCCTGTGGTAAGATCTACTCCATCTCAACACACACCTATTGTATGAGCAATTCCTCTCCTAGGCATAGGTTCAACAAAAATACATACATGTGTTCACCAAACTTCATATCCTAAAACATTCGTAGCGGTGCTATTTATAATACCCCAAACCTGGAAACTGTTCAATGCCCATTACTAATAGAATACATTTATAAATTGTGGTATGTTCCCACAATGGAGCACATAAGCAATAAGAATGAATGGTGTACAACTGCACACAATGATACAGTTGAATCTGACAGATATCACGTTAAAGTAAACAAAGGAAGTGAAAAAGAAAAGAGCATATGCTTTATGATTCCATTTATCTAAAACACAGAAATGGATCTCATTAATGAAGCTAATTTGTTACCTGGGAGGTGAGAGGACCCGAGGGTTTCTGGGGCGCTGCCTTGTTGGTATTTCCATCTGGCCATGTGCAGTCCACGAAAATCCATCCAGCTCTATATCTCTGTGCTCTTTTCTGTATGTTTATTATACTTCAATGAAATGTTTAAAAATACATTAATTAAATACTAAGCTACCGTGATGGGGGCAGTGGGAAATATGGGAGAAAAAACAAAGCAGCAAGATGAGACCAGGCATGCCTTCTGGGTGCCTGAGTGAATACCTTTTCCAAGTGGAGGAAGAAGAGGTTAGACTTGGGATGTGGGAGGGGGTGGAGCGATCCAGCATTATCCTGCACTTTGCCCAGAGCCTTGGCTAATGGCCCTACTGAGCCTTCTGCCACATCCTCTCCCCTAGCTCACCCCATTTCACTGACACTCATTTTACCCTCACCAGTCCCTTCATCTGGAAGACTTGTTTTTCCAAATCCGTACTTGGCTCACTCCATGCAAATTCTTGTCCAAGCATCACCTTCTCCAAAGGACCATTCATGGGCCACTTATTTAAAAATAAATAGCTTCACTCCAACCTTACCCTCATCCACGAATTCTGCTTTATCTGACCTCAGAAGACATATTGCTATGTGTAGTTAGATTACACTCATGCATGCAGTAGAGAAAATACAAAGAGAGATAGAGATATGCAGGTGTAGGTGTAAGTAGAGATAGAGATATAGACATTTGGTTGTTCCACTAGAATGTAAGCTTCACAAAGACAGCTTTCTCTTGTTCCATCTCTCTTTCCCTGATGCCTTGAACAGATCCCCAAACATCAAAGTGCTCAATAAATATACATGGAAGGAATATGGTTCCCTTTGGCCCCATTTTTCATAAATGTGGCCACACGTATGAAGGTACCGATGGCCCATCAACGGAAGGGCCCTTTCTTAGTGACCATTCTCCGCATCTTTCTCTTCATGGCAGCCCAACACTGTCCTGAGCAAAGGGTGAGGCCATGGTTGCAGCTTCCCAGGATAATTGGAAACAGACTCAGCAACTGCACACATTGAAGTTAGGAAAGCAGTTGTTTGGAGAATGGTCGAATCCTAAGTGCCTTTGTATTTTTGTTGAGCAATCTGAGCTGCCAGGCACATTTCATGCGAAGGTTCAACACCATGCTTTTCGAGAACTCCACTTGAGAAAGAGTAGATGAACAAAGGTCAAGACAATTTGAGTCCATATGGACCTCTTTAGTACAGGGAACTGATGTAAAATGTTGTGAAGTGTTCTCATGGGTTTGCGTGCAGTCAGGATTCAAAAATTCCCAGAGTGTTTGGTTCACATGCGATTTCCTCACTTTCATATTGAATTACAGCAGGTCAAAGGCAGCAGCCTGAAGTCCTTGCTGCAGCTGACCCTGCTCAACTGGTCTGTCCCAGTGTGTCCCAACCTATAGGTTGACTCTGTGGCTCAAGGCAGACTTTATAAGCATTCTCTTTTGTAGAGGTGGGATCTGAAGATCACAAGAGGTGGATGTCGCTTGCTAGTGTCATCTCTATTTAGGACAGTTGTCCCATGTGGCCAGGTGCACCTTTTCTGGTTATCGCCTATTGAGATCAGATGGCTAGTAAATGGTACAGTTGACCCTCAAGCCTTTCCACTTTAGGATAACAATAAAGCTCTGAATATTTTGTCTTTATAAATGTTTTTCCTTTTCTTAGTTACTCTATCCTTCCACTTTGTAGACAGTTCCTAGACTTGTGTGTTTGTATTTTGAGAATAATCAATTAAAATGAAGTCATTAGGATGGGCCCTAACAGATATAACTAACGTCTTTATAAAAAAGGAAAATTTGGGGGCGTCTGAGTGGCACAGTCAGTTTAGTGTCCAACTCTTGGTTTCGGCTCAGGTTGTGATCTCAGGGCTATGAGAGCAAGCTCTGTGTCAGGTTCCATGCTCAGGGCGGAGTCTGCTTGAGATTCTCTCTCCTGCTCCCTCTCCCCTTCCTGTTTGTGCTCTCTCTCTCTGTCTCTCAGATAAATAAATAAATCTCAGGAAGGAAGGGAGGGAGGGAAAGAAAAGAAAGAAAGAGAGAGAGAGAAAGAAAGAAAGAGAAAGAAAGAAAGAAAGAAAGAAAGAAAGAAAGAAAGAAAGAAAGGAAGAAAGGAAGAAAGAAAGAAAGGAAGGAAGGAAGGAAGAAGGAGGGAGGGAGGGAGGAAGGAAGGAAGGAAAGAAGAAGGAAGGAAGGAAGGAAGAAAAGAAAGAGAGAGAGAGAGAGAAAGGAAGAAGGAAAGAAGGGAGGGAGGGAGGGAGGGAGGAAGGAAGGAAGGAAGGAAGGAAGGGAATTTGAACACAGACAGACACATAGGGAAAACACCATGTGAACATGAAAACGGCCATCCTTCAGCCAAGGACATCAGCCTGAAACAGACCTCTAGCCATAGCCTCCAGAAGGATCTAAGCCTGCTGATGCTTTTTTCTCAGAATCCTGCTCTCTGGATCTGAGAGACAATACATTTCTGTTGTTTCAGCCACTCAGTTTGTGGTACCTACTAAATTAATGCACAGTGTGAGCAATTTGGGATGACAACCAAAAGCCAGGCCCTTGATCCTAAGGCCCACCAGGCTGGCCGGGTCCTGTTTGCCTAT
The DNA here is from genome assembly GCA_002007465.1 of Ailurus styani. Lineage (NCBI taxonomy): Eukaryota > Metazoa > Chordata > Mammalia > Carnivora > Ailuridae > Ailurus > Ailurus styani. The sequence continues at coordinate 270,857 of LNAC01000602.1, read as the reverse complement.
CTCACTCATGTCAGCGTGCTCCCTGGACAGGCCCTGCTGCTCACCAGCCCCAAGTTACTTTGCCCGAGTCTCCTTCTCCCTGCACTGCACTCCTGAGGCCGTGTGCCATCTGTCTCGCCCCAAAGGCGGGTGCCTCATTCCCACCGCCTGCCTGACCTGGCCTGACTTGAGCACATCCACGCTTGGACTCTAGCTAGTCTCAGGCTACTCCCTGGCATCTGCTGCTCATGGTCCCCGATTTCCCACCATGGCCTCCTCTCTCCCACGTTTCCGAGCACAGTGCAGGGAGTTGTGCAGGCTGGGGACACAGGGAGAAGTCGCTGAGCTGAGGGATTGGTGGACACTGTTGCTTATCACTCGAAGCATCCACTCATTCCGGATCAGAGTTCTTTGCTCATTACCGAGCTTTGTTCTATATTCACCTATAGAGCAGCAGTGCCGTGCAAACCACTTAGCACCTTGTACAAAATATTCTGTTGAAGAATATTCAGCTTCTAAGCTTATTCCCTGAGGCCAGATCCTGTTCTTGAGAAAAATGTTGAATTCAGGATGTTGTTATCTATGTGTTTTAGCCCACTAAATCTGATCTTTTTATTATGTTTAGGAAGCTGGAAATGAATAAACAAGGACATGTCTGTTCCTACTTAGAGCTGGATGGTTGGTCTCTATAAAACAGCCCATTGGCGATCCTTCTTTTACTCTGTAGTACTTGGGAAGCAGTGAGGCATTTCTCCCTCGTTAAATCAAACTGCCTGATTCCCCGGCTGGGTCTGCAGGCACAACAATAGGGGCTCTGAAGGAGAACGTCTCTTCTGCTCCTATTCTATGCTTAATCCATCCGCACCGAGCACATCAACAAGCCATTAACAGGGCACATGGTCTGCTGGTGAATGAGCCGAGCCGAATGGATGCTACTTGTTTAAATAAGTGCAATGGTGGGAATGTCCATCATGGCTCTCTGTGCATCAGCCAGCACACCCCAGCTCAAAGGGAGACATTCCTGGGCTTTTGAGACAAAAGGATGACATTGGTATACCTACCCAGTGGCTCACACGGGCAAGCACAGTTGTTTCAGGCTCCTGAGCCTGTCTAACTCTTCTTGCCCTTCTGTTTCAACCCTATCCCCACTCTTTGGTTTGTCTGCTGATGTAGGTCTTTCTAGTTCAGCCTTGAGTTCTCAGATGGCATTGCCCTTCCTGCTTTGCCCACCCAGGATGGGGCCCCAGCTCAGATAGCAGAGCAGCAAACTTGTTTGGCCATGCTTTTCTGTAGGTAAGTGTTGACCAGTTGGCCACTCCTGCATGTTTTCAGGGGCATCCTATTATCAAGAAAATATGATTTGGCCAGTAATTATTTTTTTTAACAGATTTTGTACATCTTTTGAGGAAGTATTTCTTATATTTTGCTCTTTAAACATTACTTGTCCAATGCACAAGTAATACAGGAATATATTTATGTGAAACATCTCCATACCTGAATACACTCCTCCAGAGATTTATCATGCATTTGTGAATCTTCATCTGTGTCGTCCATTAGGGAGCCACTGGCCACATACAGCTTTTTAAACTTAAATGATTTTTTTTAAACATAAATGAGTTTAAATTAAATAAAATTTGAGATTCAGAGCCTTAGTCACAATTGTCACATTTTGCACACTCAAAGCCACATGTGGCTAGTGGCTACCATATGCAACAAAGATTAGAGGACATTTCCATCAGAGAAAGTCCTACTGGGCAGCACTAATCTAGAAAAATTCATGGCTCTGTGCTCATGTGATTGATATATGTGCCTGTTTGTTTTACATCAGTTCACCACACTGCACAAAACATATATTGTGCTGTAACCTTTTTGTCACTATATCGTGCGTCTCACAAATCTAATGTCACTGTGTATTTATTTCCACTGTCCTTCAAGTGCCTGCTATTTCTGCACTGGTGAAGTTTAGGTTGTTTTCATTTTGATTTTATTTTTTTAAAGGTTTACTTATTTATTTAGGAGAGAGAATGCATGCTGGTGGGGGAAAGGCAGAGGGAGAGAGAGGCAGAGCAGCAGACTCCAGGCTGAGCATGGAGCCCCACGGGCGGGTTTTGATCTCATGACCCCGAGGTCATGAACTGAGCTGAAACCAAGAGTTGGCCACTCAACCTACTGAGCCACCCAAGTGCCTCTCATTTTGATTTGATTTGATATTTCTATTATAAATAATGTTCCAATTAACATCCCCATATGTCTCTACACCTGCCCCTTCGTGAACCTGTGCAATTATTTTTCTAGGAGAATTACCAAGAAGTAGAATTTCCAAAACAAAGCTTATGTCCATTTTTAGTTATTACAGTTACTGCGACATTGTCCTTTGGAGCAGCTGTACCAACTTACGAAAGCTATCACCCTGTTATCACCAATTTTATCAAACTCTGAAAATTTCAGCATGCTTTGGCTTAAAATAGTATCATTGCTGTTTTTAAATGGACTTTTCCAGACAAGAAAGTGACTATCAGTCGATACAAAGTAGTCAATTTGTGTTACCTTGACTGTGAACAGCCTCTTCAAATATATTGACCATTTTTCTATGAGTGTTTGTCTTTTATTGAACAAAGGAGCTCTTCATATACTTAGGATTTGGGTCTTGCGTCGATTACGTATGTTAGTAATACTGGCTTGTTTCTATTTTTTAACTTTTTAAAATAAAGTCTATTACTTTTTTTAACCTTTTCAAATGTTTTTGATTTTACAGTTTTGAGTGTTGATGTCATCGTATTTGTCAATCTTTATGAGTTTAGAACATATTTCTTATTTAAGCCTTTCCTACTTCTGAGTCGTAAACATTCTCCCTTCTAATTTTTTTAGGTTTTTTTTTTTTTTATTAACTCTGTAACCCATCTGGAACTTATTCTTATGAATGGCATGTAAGGTAGAGATCTAACTTTTAGTTTTTTCCAAGTTTATAGCTAAAAGTTCCCACACAATCATATTAGATAGTTCATTTATTTCCATTGATCTTAAATATTATCATGTATTAACTGCCCTTGTCCATGTGAAAATGCCTATACTTTCTATTCTCTCATATACTTGTCTATTCCTGTACATTGTTTCCCATCCCTTGCCTTCCAACAAATAATGATAAAGGAAAGTAGTTGCTTATTTTCTTTTTTCAGAGGAAGTCTGTCCACACTCATCTGTTGTATTCTGTGTTTGGGGACATTGGGGACATGGTACCATAACGTGGTCATTGATTTGTGGCCAATATTACATTTTAGAGGAACATGTGCCCCCTCACGAGGCATTATGTCCAGAGGATGTCTCAGCTATGTTTGTAACCAGTTCCTTCCCTGCCGGCCATACAGGAGGCTTCTGGGGTGTGTGGTAGGTGAAGGGCTCCCTGCACCGTGAAGCAGCTTGCTTGTCTTAGGTAAGGTTGCAAGGGGTATGAGACTCTAAGCCCTCAGACAGTGATGATGACCAGAACCCTGCAGGCAGAAGAGGCAAACCAACACCCAGAACACGTGTCAGTCATGGTCAGGATGATGCTTTGCGCCTTCCAGGGTAGAGGGATTGATGTCATCAACATGTGTCCTTGATTTCTCTTGACTGACAACTGTGTATGTTGGCGAGCACAGAGAGGGCTCCACCGGGGCTGCAGGGCTCTCGGGATCCTCAGCAGTGCCTCCAGACCTGGCGGCTGGAGACGAGGGCAGCCACTGGTGGTGCCCAGGGCCAGTGGGAGTGCACACACTTAGCTTCGGGGGTCGGCTGCAGGTACCCATGCAGTGACAGGGGCCCGTGATAGACATAAACACACTGGTGTAGCCCAGGGTAGGCAACAGGGTCTGGAGCCAACTCCAGGCTCGCCGGCCACTGTGCGGCCCCCAATGTCAATGTGCTCTCTTGGGGCTGTGCAGTCCTCTCCCCAGGTGTGCACACTACCACAGAGGTGGGTGCTCAGCGCCAGGCCGGCAGTAGGCAAATGCACAGCTGGAAGGGCTAGCTCCAAGTGCATGCACAGCACGGGGAACAAGGAAGCTAGCTTTTGCATTCATGGAGCCATGGAATTCTGAGCTTGCTGCCTGTGTGGTCCCTTGGCTTGGTGTATATGGGGACAGAGAGTTGAGTGCAGGCACCTGCTGTCAGCAAACACAAATACCTATGGGGAGACAGCTGGTTCATGGATACTTTGCTGGTCATTGGTTTCATCAGTGGTGAAATCTACCGAATTTGTCTACAAAGCAGGTCCCTATGAATGGCAAATGGGCAAGAGATTAGAATAAGAACCCCAAATCATATCTACTAGCACAAATCACACCTACTAACCAGAAATCTTCTTAACACCCATGTCCTCTGGAAGGATGATTTATTTCCATGCATGAAATGCAGCTTTCCCTTCTGGAGAGGCTCTGCAGGGAATCTGTGTGCATGAAATTTTGATTTTTCTGTCCACCTGTTATAAATGGTGCCTTAGGAAAACAATCAGATTTTCTCCTGTGAAAGGGTATTTGTGAGATGGTGTGTCTACATGGCAAGTTAGGTGGTGTATTTGACTTTTACTCTGAGGGGCTCCGGGTGCTTTTCTAGAAGCCCGGTCAGCCTTGAGAGCAGCAAAAAATGAAGGTCCCAGAAGAAAACCGTGCACAAGGTTGAGTAGCAGTGTGAATTTTTTCAGTATTTGCAAATATATCTCTTGAGCAATGCTAACTTAACCAGCTCCTTGGCTTATGATTCTGGAATTATATTCCTTTCTTGTTCTATTTCTTCAAAATAAAAAGAGTTTTCAAGTCCAGGAGAGATTTTATTAAGAAGCAATTTTAAAAGAATCTATATCATTTTGCTGTTGCCTAATTGGCTGAGAAAAGCAAGAAAGGGTGTCTCTTCACTGGAGATAAGCCCCCATTTGAAAAAAAACACTAAGCTGCCTTGGGGCAAAGGAAAACTAAAATATGACAGCGTGCCATGAGTGTTGAAACCCAAAAAGGAAACAGATCAGAAGGAAAATGGATTCTGCAGCAAACAGACAGACAGTTTGTACTAAACCGTTGGTAAACAGAGCACATTGGACACCAGCCTGAACCTACGGGATGATACCTGGTTTCATCTCACCTTCGTGAGGTTTCCATGGCCGCCATCACCAATCACCAATCTCAGTGACTTCAAACACCACAAATTTGTTATCTTCTAGTTCTGCAGATTGGAAGCCTGAAATGGGTCTTCCTGGGCTAAAATCAAGGTGTCAACAGGGCTGCATTCCTTCTGGAGGCTCTAGGGAAAGATCTCTTTCCTTGCTTGGATCCAGTTTCCAGTTTCTAGAGAACGTCCTTGGCTGATGGCCCCTTCTTCCATCTTCAAAGCTTGTAACATTTCACCTTTGACCCTGTTCCCCTGACCTTGCTCCCATCATCGCATCTCTTTCTGTGACCACAGCCGGGAGGTTCTCCAATTTTAGGACCCATGGGATAACATTGGGCCCACCTGAGTAATCCAAATAATTGCCCCATCTCACAACCCCTAATCACATCTGCAAAGTCCTTTTTGCCATGAAGATAACACAGTTTCAGTTTCCAAGGATTAGGACCTAGGCATCTGGGGGGTGGGGGGCATTATTCTGTCTACCACACCATCCAGTGACATATCATAAGGAATTTATGAGAATGGAAAGTGAGATCATTATATCTTCAAACAAGTAACTGCAGTTCCTTTGTTTTAGTTACACCTGAACTAGAGGTAGCCTCTGTGTGGTTATCCACACAGAGCCTTATGTTATCTAGACCTTTCTGACTGCAGAGATGGATCTAGACCTAAATGGTCATAGGTGGATCTCCAAACAGGCCACTCTTGCTGGACAGTGGGTCAAGGGAGGGCCACAAGAAGAAGGAGGAAAGATAGGGTGTCCTGAGGAGAATCTTGAGCACATTGGGTAACTTTAGAAGGAAACAGCTGGTATAAAGTTCTGCATGGGGTGTGAACTAAAAAGGCCAGCAAGGCAAAGGAACCCTCAAACAGGCTTGAGGCAGAGAAACAGGCAAGGGAGGGCAGGGTGAAAAACAGGGAGGTTGGATTTCAGGACAAGTTTGTTCCAGGGTCCAAGTCTCTGAGGGGCTGAAGTAACAACCTTCTCTAAGGTCTTCTGAGATGAGGATACTTTGACACAGCCATCACTAACAGAACAAAGTGTGCCTATGCTGTTTTTTGTTAAACAAGCTATTCTACTAGATGTCCCAGGAAAACAAGAACTTGGGGCTGACCTGAGGAGCTATTTACCAGAGATAAGATTTCCACGCAGAAGTCAAGGCCACTGAGAACATTCCAACTTCTTCTGCTTGGTCAAGTGTTTTCTTACTTATGGCACCCAACTGGGCTATTGAGATAAAAACCAGGATGCCTTTTGCCCAGAGGCAATCTGGACAATGCTTTAACAGATACTACTCAACTGAGCTGGACCACAAAAAAGGGTGATTGTGTGATTGACATCTTCCACCAAAACTGTCTCCGAAGGGCAGATTATGTGTAGGGTCTACAAGCCTGTCTGGGGCTGGTGTTCCTGGGCCTTTGGGTATTCTTTCCATGCCAAGATCTCATTAATCTGCCACAATGGGGAGCATGGTGGGAGGCTTGCTGCAAGGAGATGAAGAAAGCCAGATTCTGCAGATAGACAGGTAAGCTCAACACCAGGGAAGAGAGCCTGTCTGCCCAGAATGCCCACACACGGTAACCTCTGGTGGGCTCCTTGCAGGTGAGAGAGGAGGGGAATTATGACCAGAAAGGCAATGGTGCAACAGTTTCACAGACCCAGAGGGACAAATCACAGGGAAGCACCAGAGTGGGATATGGGATAGGAGATACTCTGTGCCCCTAAGAGTCAGAGAAGATGTGCTCCAGAATAAAGAGAGGTCTTGCTGAAGACACTTACCAGGAATTGCTTGCCCACCTTTCCTGGTTTGTACCTCCAAATTCCGTTAGTGTCTCAGGTATGGAGCACGGGAGGAGGAGGAATTGGGACCAGTGAAGGGCAAGGTAGCAGCTTGAGAGTCCCTAACTCTCCCAAGCCCTAACTTTAGAAGAATAACATCTGCCAATCCCCAGGGGAATGCTGTAGCATCAGTCAGCTCCCCAGGGCTACGATGGCCACCTTGCAGATCTAAGCCCCCACAACAGGATGCCATTTCAGAGGGTTTGGTAAACATCCCAGATTTCCTGTTTGGCCTTGTCCTTCCCTGTGCCTCCACCCCAAGTACACACACGGACACACACATACACACCGCTGGCACACAACTTATCTATACATCCCTTCAGCACACACTACGTTTGACTCTCTCAGTGCATTTCTGTAAAAGGAAAAAAAACCCGAACTGTTTCTAGTTGTAATTGCAAAATCAACATGTATGTGTAGATACAAAGATAAGAAAGATGTTTACAAAGCAAGTCTGTAGTCAGAAGTAAATACTTGGGGCATACATAATGAAAAGACAAAAATAGTGCCAAAAAATTTATTCTAATTGAATATTTGTAGCTCATTTCCAACTGGAAAAAAAAGTGCTATAAATAAGGAGATCAGAGATAAAGCATGACTCTTCACTGGAATTGGATGACACTAGAAAATCTGTTTCTTATATACTCTCAAGCTATGATATTTTGGTTCTCTACTTTTTGTTGTTGACATTTGGAAGTGAATCGTGTACACATATGGAAGCTTGAAGTGCTCATCATTTGAATTAATAACGTTTTCCCTTTTCAGAAAAGCCTCTATTGCTCCTTCATGCCTGGTTTGGACTGAAAGTTTCCTGTGAGTGCCAATTAAGACCAAAGAGACGATATTTTCAATGGTTAAATTAACAAAAATGTAAATGAAGGCATATTGAAACAGCCCTAAACCCTGACATAAGTAGTGTAAGTTAGTATAATCTTTCTGGAAAGTAACCTGAAAAATCCATAAAAGGCCTTAAAATGTCCACTTCTTTTAACATATTATTCTACTTCTAAGAAACTAGGAGATTGGAAAATGCATGTGAAGAAAGCAGTACATGGGAAGCAATGCTAACCAGCTCATTACAACAATGAATACAATCAACATTTATTAAGAGAATGATATCTATGATTCTTCAACAAATGAGATAAGCAAAAGCAATTGAAAAATCCTGCAAATACTGAACTCCTTATATTACAGGTTACCTGTATGCATTTGCATTTAAGTACATCTCATTCATATACATATAAGTACAATGAAAGCAAACCAGGAAGATAAACAAAATCCCACTAACATATGTACTGAAATTACAAGTGATTTCATTTTATTTTGAGTGTTTCAATTATTTGAGACCTCAGAGTATTTATTACATTTATAATTAGAAAAATAAGCTATTTTCATTTTGAATGAACTCACTGTTGAAAATTTGGAAAATAAATGAGAAATACAAAAATAAAAATCACCAGGAGAGTGCCAATAGAGAGATAACATCGGCGTGTATTTTCTGGGTTTTGTTCTAGATTTAGATGAATTAGAAATGTAAAGGAACATGTAGGTAGAGATGAGGATATAGATACACATATGGGTATATGTACCCAAATTTTTTATTTTAATTGCTATAAAATAGTTCATCAAACTGATGTGACTGCCATTACTCATGCAAAGTTTCTTTTTTTTTTTAAGATTTTATTTATTTATTTGACACAGAGAGAGGGATTACAAGTAGGCAGAGAGGCAGGCAGAGAGACAGGGAGAGGAGGAAGCAGGCTCCCTGCTGAGCAGAGAGCCCGATGCGGGCCTCGATCCCAGGACCCTGACATCATGACCTGAGCCGAAGGCAGAGGCTTTAACCCACTGAGCCATCCAGGCACCCTCATGCAAAGTTTCTTATTGTTAAACGTGTAACTTGTTTGCAGATACTTTGCTACAGTGATAACACAGTGACAAAACCTTGGCCCACAGCTCCTTGGCTAGTCTCTGGTTAATACTTCTGGATAAAATAATAGAAACATCCAGAGGGGTGTGAGGAGCAAATGCAGGAGAGAAACTATAAGGGAACCATCTCCTTTCAAATCCAAACTCTGTGCCCCTAAGGGTCAGGGAAGACGTGCTCCAGAATAAAGAGAAGTCTTGCTGAAGACACTTACCAGGAATTGCTCGCCCACATCCTGAATCTTTCTTCTCCTTGGAACCCTGCCTGCATCCCGTCGCTTCTGTCCACTGCATATGGGATACTTCTTCCTTTTTTCTTTTTGTGCTTTTGATAGCACAGCCTTTCTCTTTTTGCTTTGTTCCACAGACATGACTAGCATTTTCACTGAGAATTTATTAAACCCAGTAAAGAAAACGTGGGCAGCATAAAATAGCAAGTTTCCTGAGAGATGCTCCCGTTCATTTCCTATGAGGAGGCCCGACACCCAGGCAAGTGGCCCTCTGGCCTGGGGAGGTAGCCCACAAGTGCTGTCCAAACCACCTTTTCACCTTCGGCCACATAACCTGGTCCCTGGGGCTGCTTTCCCATCCCCTTCACGTTGCCCCTCACTGTAGATATTCAAAAGATCAAGAGACGGCTTGTCACCCTAGCAGAGCCTGGAGACCTGGGTGGGCTCTGCAGGGAGCAGCTGCTGAGCTTCCCAGAGGTGGGAGCCATCCGCTGGAGCCCACGGTGACAGTCCAGCCCTCCCCTCAGCAGCACTGCATTCTGCCTTTCTTTGCAACCTGACCTTCTCTCCATTTCCCTCATTCTTTGCACATTTGTTTCATATCAGTTTCCTCTCACTGACTTATTTCTATTAAAAATACACAGTTCATTTTGTCTTATACCAGCATCTCTGGCACATGTAGACTCTTTATTTAGTTCATGAGTGCCCGGGATAGCCCACTAAGTGATCTAGAATGCACAGGTGTGTTTAGACTCAAGCCCCAGTGTTCTAGAAAAACAGATTCTCTTGGAAAAGGAATAAGACAACCACAGGCTCTTCTTAGTTAGATGTCCTTTAGATCCCAGGCATTTTACATACTATTTCATTTAATGATCACATAATGAGTTCAGAGAGGTTAGGTAACTTGTCCAATTTCACTCAGCTTGTCGGTGCGGGAGCAGTGATGCAACCAGATATGACTTTCTCCAAATTCAATGTTCTTTCCACTATTCCCTGTTGCCTCCCTGAGTCTCAGCTATGGGGACTTGTAAATTTCATTTGTGATGAAGAAGTGTGGGGTCCCGATGAACATTATCAGTTATTATAAAGTAGCATGAAGCCCCATCTCCTTTCCCTTAATGAACAGAATTTTATTTTCAGTTCACTAGGCAATTTATGGTTGTTTCTTCCATGTGTTGGGCAAGAAACTAATCATTTCACCTTGAATTCTAAACAGGGGACCGTGTTAGAGCCACTTAAGAGGGGTTGACAAGGAGGGAAGGCTGATCCCTGCCCCAAGTCATGCCCCTCTCTTGACATGGACAGTTCAGACTGGACTAAATTGGACATCAGGAGACCAGGCTCCAGTGCAGACACTGCTGCAGGAAGCCCATGGAAATCCCAGCTTCCCTTGGCTGCAGTATCCCTCTTAGTAAAATGGTGAGAGTTGGACCATCTGGGGGCTAACTTGTAGGTTTTCATTCCCATGCCAATTCTGTGCACATGGCCCTCACTCCCCAGAATGCTGTGCGGGGAAGGGCTGGAAGGTTCTAAGGGCAGGGCTCTGTGACAGTGACAGAGCTCATCTCCTTCGGGCACAGGAGATCAAAGGTGGTGCATGCTTCTTCCTTTCCTGAGGTTAGGAAACCACTAAGATCCCATCAAGTTATGACGTTTTTGGCCACATAGCTCTGCCTCTTGGCCCTGCCTAAACGCAACAGCCTCATAAACATCAGTCTACTTGGCACGTCCTGGGCAGGAGACATCATGGAAGATGAAGACGGGGGACTGAGGAGCCACCCTCTCCACGGGGTGCCGAGGAGGTAAGAGGAGAGCCGCTGCTGCCTCCCCTCACGCTGCAGCCGGGGCTGGAGCCACGGCGCCATGTCTGCAGCTACAGAACACACAGGACTCAGGAATGTCCATGTTCTTCAGCGGTTAAAAACAAAACAAAACAAAAAAAACCCAAGAACTAAAGTCTTGGCCTTTTACATTAAAACAAGTATCTTAGTAGAATGTAAAACATATTCACACGATTTTTTAAAATAGGGCTGAAACGTCAAAGAAATTTAGTGCATGCCCAACCTGCTCTCTCCCAAAAGCCTACATGACCTTTCTCTTTTCTGGCATTGGTGGAACCCCACGGAAAATTTGGGAAGCAGCATTAGGAAGAGTAGCACGAAAGGGGTGACCAAAGAGTTCAGCAGGGAAAGAAGAAAGGACAGAGACCCCAGGAACTTGTTAGCCACAGAGGAACTGCAACTCTTGGGGCTAAAAGTCAAGCCATGACCCCAGGGAGCTCTCGAGAAGAGTCCAGGTCTTCCAAAGGGGAGTGTAGGAGGAGTTAGCATGAATTCTGTTGAACAAGTTGCCTGAGAGAGAGCCATTTGTGTCGGTGGGCATGGCAGAGAGGAAACCCCTTTTGTCTCTCTCCTGCATAAGCCCCTTGTTTATTAGCTATGGTCCCCAAATTCTCTATGGCCTTCGGGTCAATATATTCATTTGGCAAGTATTTACTGAGCATCTATGATGTGCCAAGTGTGGTGTAAATTCCACAATCCATTTATTATCCCACAAGTATCTCATGTCTATTTTGCCCATGACTACCTTGAGCCTGGTCCCCTTCTGTCCATCTCAGCAAGTGCTACCAGCATCACTTTGTGATCCAAGCTGGAAGCTGGAGGGAGAAGGTTTTTCACCTAGTCAATCTCTAGACTAACTCAGAATCTGGCCTGAGTTGTCTCTTCTCCATGCTTTTAGAGCTAATATTCAGTCAGTCTTGCAGCATCTGCTTCCTATTCTGAAAGTAGAAACTTCTGATGCCTTCCCATGGTCTTGGCAAGCAAGCCATCCTGACTTGACCAGGTGCCAAAAGACTGGGGTCTGCGGGGCAGCTGGGAACATGGTCAGCGCTGCTGAAGCTGCAGGGCACGTGGGGCCTCTAGATGGGGCAGGGATGGCCACGGGAGTCACCTTAGACCAGCTCTGGCTATGATTTGGGCAGGCACCCTGACCATGGCTCAGCTTCTCTTGTGCCTGACCATTATCTAAACATGGTTCCATGGCCTTTCTGGGGTCCTCCAAATTGCCTAACACCCTTTCAACAAATCCCTTTCCTTGATATGATCAGCCAAAGTCAGTTTCTGTTGCATGCAAACAAGGCTCTTGCCCAAATGAGTATTAGGCTTTTGGGTAGCATTTCCTGGTGAGGAGAAGGGAAGGGACAAACCACAGTGATGCTGGGATATGATCTCAGTAGCAAGGACTGGGACAGACAAGGCAAAGGCCAGGACTATGCAATGGCAGGTGCAGCCAGAGAGGGAAATGTGAAATCTGGACAAGTGCTCACAGCTGAGTCAGAAGGAAGGCGTCTGACATGAGTCTCCAGGAGTGCTGTGAAACGGGATGGGACCCTGTGACCAGAGCGGTGCGTGGGTGGGCAGAAGCACAGGATAAAAGAGCTAAGAAGAGAGGCAGGGCAGCTCCAAGCATCCTACAGAGGCTCCTGGGTCAATGTCATGGGATCAGAAATTTACCAGAGCTCCTATCACATCCTTAGTTCCCTGTGACCTCACCTCCATCCTCCGTGTCTGCATTCACCATGAGTCTGAGCCTCTGAATGTTCCACACACAGCCTCACTCTCTCTGGCCACACCTGCTTGTGGAGTCACTTCAGTAACATCAGTCCTTCCCACTGGATTTTGCCAAGTTGTTTGAGGGAAGAAACGGCATCTGAGTTGACTCACCACCACATCCTCAATGCAGGCCACGCAGTAGACACTCAATAACCATTTGTGAAAGTCATGTCTGAGAGGAAAAATTGATTGTTATGTCACAATTCGTGCCATCTTCATATTCCATCCTCGTAAGTCAGTGAAGTGGTGCCTATTGCACCTCTTTAGAGTTGAGAAATCACACACAAATAAGGTGATGTCTTTGGCCCAAGGTCGTGTGACCTTGACACAGGTCTATCCTTACCCGTGTTCTGTAGGCTCCTGCCAGCCTGTGCACTCAGAGGAAATGCAATGCAAGGACCCAGCAGTTGTATGAACTGTCACCCCTTTCCACCTGTTGCCTTTTGGGAAGTCGCTCTCCCTGTCTTGTTCTAATGCACAGCCAAGGAAGTGAGTCCGAAGCAGGTGTGAGGCTGGCAGTGTCTACTGCCCACAGACTTGCTATCCTTAGCCAGCATGTTGTTTTGGTTGAACGTGAATGCCTGTCGACCAAGAGCTCTATAGTTTTCAAGCTGTTCGCCCCATGAAACCCTCCATTTTTAATTCCTGAGATTGAGTTCAAGGCTTTATGTCACCTGCTTGGAGTTTGTAAGCTTGTGAGCCTTGAACCCCTAAACTAGCTGTCTGTGCTCCCTAACTGCTCACTTCTCCACACACATTTCTGGCCGTTCTCCCCACCCCATTTCTTGATGAGCCTACGGTCTGCTAGCTCCCCAGCCCCAAGCCCCAGGCCTAAACAAAGACAATATTACAGTCAGTCTAACTGACTATGTCAGTCTAACTGAGGGTTATTTTGAGGATTTCTGGGATAAGCACTCAAAGATGTGTTGAAACCCTCAGGAAAAAGAAAAGACGCCTACAAAAATACCTCGTATTATTGAGAGGAATTTAAACCATGTGTTTTTGCTTTTCTTTTACTGATTCTTTTACAAGTAAACCATTAAAACGCACTCCTCCAAGAGCTGTTTGATGTCCCCAGAGCTCCCAAACATTTTACAAGCTGTTTTCCTTAGAACCAAAGGATATGTTCAACTTATTTAAAAGATATGGAAGGCGCCCAAATCTGAAAGATTCTTTCACAACCTTTGAATTGGGTGCCATAAATTGCCTGCCTCTAACACTCCTTGATGGATGAAATTTGTAACTGTCCTTGTGAAACTAGCCTGATGCAGTGCCTGGAGCGTTAGAAAGAATGCCCACGCAGGGGCCAGGACCTTAGGAAAATTAGGAAGTTGGTAAATGTGACCTTTCTGATGCTGGGTCTCACTCCACACGTGGGAGTTGCTATGGAGTCCACAGCCAATAACTGAAAGTCAACGTAAATAAGCTGCTCATCTTAAGGATTCCCCCTCAAATTTCTTTCACAGGTTTGTTTTTACAAATAAATGCCATTTCTTTTTCCATTCAAATTTTAGCAGAGAATAATCATTTCATCTCACGGAGCAGATTTAAGTTCAGCAGAAAGTAAAGACACATCACGATTTCAGCAGCCCAGCCCATCTGTTCCAGACTCAATGCGTAACTTCAACTTGGTTCATGCAAAAGAGCTTGTCATTCTCCCAGCTCCACTTTCTGGGGCTCTTAACAGACATGCTTCCCTCCCGTGGTATTATTTTTTTTATCCTGAAAAATATATTTGCAGTCGTAGCTTAAACCTCTATAGGTACAGTTCATTTTGTCTTCACAAATTCCCCATGAATTTTCTTATATAAGTCTTACTTCTTTTTCTTTTTTTAAAAGATTTTATTTATTTATTTGTCAGAGAGAGACAGAAAGCATAAGCAGGGGAGATGGCAGGCAGAAGGAGAAGCAGGCTCCCCACTGAGCAGGGACCCAGATGCAGGACTTGATCCCAGGACCCTGGGATCACAACCTGAGCCAAAGGCAGACATTTAACTGACTGAGCCACCCAGGCATCCCCTTCCTTATTTTTCTTATGATAGCCCTGGAACAACCTCCTCACCATTCCATCATTCAGAGAAGATAAACGATGCCTCACTTAAGAAGTTAGTAAGAACCAAGCAGAGACCCGGTTTCCCTGATTTAAAAAGGAACAGCATCTTCCACTGTGGGGTTTTCAAGCACAAAATACTGCAGCACCAGAGCACAGTGAATCCCCCCATGAACATTTGTGATTGAATCAGGGAATGAATGAGTGAACCTCTAGAACAAAGGAAGCTGGGGTGGGGGTGGGGTGGGGGGTAATGAAAAGGGGGGATCCAACCAGTCTACTGTAAGGTCAGCCAATGGGAGAATCAGCCTCCCTGAAGAGCTGATGAGAAGCCCACGAGGTTGAAGAGAGAATTCAGGTAAGGCTGAACAGGTCCACTATACTTCCAGAAAAAATGAATTAGTCAAATTAGGAGACTTCTAGAAATGCCTGATTGTGTGCAGTACAAAAGAGCCTTGGGCACCTGGTTCTTTTCACAGTGAAAGAGCAGTTTAGAGAAAAGCTGGTACGTTGCAGTAATTACTGGTTATCCAGTGCTTTGTGAAAGGCCTCCATGTCCCCAGTGCCGCATGATCCAGCGTGGAATGTAGCTTGGGGGCGTCCGGGATGGGATGACGGAGAACACTGCCTTCCTCCATGTCCAGAGAGCAGGAAGAGAGTGACCGCAGACTCCAAGTCCCCAGGACCCCTGGGCCCAGTGATGAACATTCGAGTAGGACAGAACTATGCCCCCAAACAAAAGTTCCATCAGCATGAACTTCAGCTTAATTCCTCCAGTTCTTTCCGGTCTAATGTCTCCTGACAAAAAGGAGGAGCATTACAGGAGGTGAGGAGTTCTGCTTTCTGTCCTTCATCCAGCAAAATCACCCTCTTAACCTCCAGCAACAGGCCTATACTTTCCTTAGAATTCTTATGCAAAACATCAACAACAACAACAAAAATGGAAAGGATGTTGTGACATCCTTAATGTGGATTACAGCCTCAGATTACAAGAGGTTCAATACTGCCCACCCCATTCTGGAGGGTCACCCACCTCACAGCCTTTCCTGGGAGGGAGTCTCAGAAGTCTGCTCTGAAGTCAGAGAGCTGGTGCTTGTTCTGCAGGACATGACTCTGGAAGAGGAAACACCTCCAAGGACCTGGAAGGATCTGGATTCCTAGAAGTGCACCATCACCATGCCTCTCAGCCACCATGCCTCTCAACCGCTGCCCAGTCTCTTATTTCTCTTAGCATCCGGCCTCACAGCCCATCCATTTTTCTTGTGTAGGATCCTACTTCTACCTTCTTACTTGACACCTCCCCCAACACACACACACACACACACACACACACACACACACACACACACACACAGAGGCACACGCACGTGCTTCTCTGGACCCATCCTTTGTGTATGGTAATGGTGGCCCTTGTTGCTCAGAGAAGCCCCTCGCTCTTATATCCTGGCCTCATATGCAAACCTTAGCCACAGCGTCTTCGTCTCAGTGGTTCTCCCACGTGTGGTTCCCCCCACCAATGACTGGGTCCACCTGACCTACAAACTCAGGTTTAAAGCCAGAGAAGCTTCTGTTACAAACATGTCTGCCTTGCGTTGTGTCTGTGAGACCTCAAACAATTCCTTGGTCCTCTGGTCCAATTTTTAACACAAAGACAATTTACTTAACTCAAAGGGCGTTGACAAGTATTAAGTGAGATTATCCATATGCCAGGACCTGGCCTTTGGCACGTATTGAACAGAGCTGTCTGGTCTGTCATAGTTTTATCGTGACCATGCATTCACCTTCCATCTCAGTAGAAGGCATTTTAAATATCAGGGCTGGCGCTGCTCTGGCTTCTCATAAACAAGGTAATTCCTTATGATGTTGAACCTTCCAGAACCTCGGGAGTGTTTCCTCTTCCAGAGACATGTCCTACAGAACCAAGGACCAGCTCTCTGACTTCAGAGTAGACTTTCTTCCTCACATCTCAGGCACGTGGGCCATGAGCCACGCCAGGCCTTCTCAGCCCTGTCTGGCTGGAAACCACAGCACCTTGACCAACACGGTCAGTTCAGCCCCAACCTACCCTCCACCCTCAGCCCAGAGTTGCGAGTTTGAACTCTTACATTAGGAATCAGAAAAGTTCATTTCCAAAGTGACTAAAGAAGAGAGTTCTGGGCGCCTGGGTGGCTCAGTGGGTTAAAGCCTCTGCTTTCGGCTCAGGTCATGATCTCAGCGTCCTGGGATCGAGGCCCGCATCGAGCTCTCTGCTCAGCAGGGAGCCTGCTTCCTCCTCTCCCTATCTCTCTGCCTGCCTCTCTGCCTACTTGTAATCTCTCTCTCTCTCTGTCAAATAAATAAATAAAATCTTTAAAAAAAAAAAAGAAGAGAGTTCTATTGGTGGTGTCCAGGACAAAGCACAATATTTGAATCCTGCTAATATGATTAAATTCTGTCAAAGTATTCCCTGAGAAAAGAGGGGAAGGGAGTCAGCATTTTTGTGAGTGTTCACCCCATCCTTGAGGACCCTCTCTGCAGCCCTGTTTGCTAGGATCACTGTAACAAAGTACTATAGGCTGGGGGCTTAAGCAACAGAAGTTTCTCGTCTTACAGTGCAGGAAGCTAAGCGTCTAGAATCAAGGTGTGGGCAGGGTGGGTTTCTCCCAAGGGCTATGAAGAAATGGTCTGTTCCAGTCCTCTCTCCTTCACTTGTAGAGGGTGGTCTCTTCCTGTCTTTGCATGGTCTTAAGCTTACTTACTTACAAGTCTCCTCTTCTTTTTTTTTTTAAAAAGATTTTCTTTATTTATTTGACAAAGAGAGAGAGCACAAGCAGACAGAGAGGCAGGCAGAGAGAGAAGGAAGCAGGCTCCCTGCTGAGCAGAGAGCCCGATGTGGGACTCGATCCCAGGACCCTGAGATCATGACCTGAGCCAAAGGCAGAGGCTTTAACCCACTGAGCTGCCCAGGTGCCCCACAAGTCTCCTCTTCTTATAAAGACACCAGTCCCTTCGGATTAGGACCCACCCTTGTGACCTCATTTTAATTGATTACTTCTATAAAAATTCTATTTCCACATAAGGTCACATTCTGAGGTACCCAGACCTCTAACACATCCACATCTTTTTTGGGGGGACCCAATCCTACTCAACATATCATCCTTCACACTGGAAAGGCCTATACTGTTCCTGCTCCTCACTTCACCACCCCACACAATAACCCTGATCTTTATTTCCTTCCCAGCTGCCACCTCTCTTATATTTCTTCAAAATATCTCATCAAAGTTCTTAATTTTCAAAATTAACCTTTCATGGACTGAAGTAACTACCTACCAGACCAAAGCAGAACTAGGGGGTCTGGTCACCCGTCCAGGTGCTCACACTCCATGTGACTAGGAGGGAGGGGTAGGGTCAAGGCTTTAAGGAGCACCGTTGGCCAAAGCTGCAGACACAGGGAGCAGGAGGAAGGAAATTGGAAGGAGCCATGGGCACCAAGCTTGGCAGATGCAGGGTGTGTTCAGAGAAGGTGCTGCCGGGTCAGAAGGCATGTGGCTGGTAGCCAGGAAACACAGGATGGGTAAGAGATGACACGGCAGCGTGCTGTGAGATATCATGGTATATCATGCATGACCCATGTGTACTACAGTCCTCTGAACATCCTTCTGTCATGTGAAGACCAGGCCCCAAAGCTATTGCCTCTTTATCTTCTGCAAAATCCCGAGAGTTATTGACGCCTATGGACAGGCCATTTCCGTGAAAACGCTGAGCTCACAGGTCCCTGCCCCAGCCAGGCTGTTACTTTCTTCTCCTTGATGGTCCAGACCAGATGCCTCAGCCTTCGGAATGCCCCCTCTCCCCCTGCCCCAGAGTGCAACCCCCTTACCTTGCTCAGCAAGAACACAGAAGCCTCTGGAAGGAAACAGTGATACCTTCCTTATTCATACCAGTGGGCTTTCCAGCCTCTGTGTCCATCGGAGGATCCCCCCTCTGCCTCTCCAGGCCTCCCTCCAGTTCCAAGCCCTCTCCCCTACATCTTCTCAGAAACAAAACCTTGACAATTATCCTTTCTCTCTCCTAATTCACACTTCTTCCTCTGAACTGAATCCTTCCAGTTCATTGGCTTTGGGATACTCTCACATCTAGCCCTAAACAAATTGCAACTGGAACCCCTCCTTCAAGCACTCCCAAACCCTCCATTTACCTGTCTCGGTTTTCCTGTTCCCACAGTCATCTCACAGGGCATCTATCCTTTCTGGGTCTTGGCCTCTGTCTCCTCATTCCCTACTCAGTGCAAGACCCTTCCAGTCTGACTGTGGCCTCATTCTTGCTTCCCTTCCTTCCCTCACCCAGCACCTGCTGTGCCCAGCGCTTCTAGAATGCGTGGATTTAAAAAGACAAAAGCCTCCAACCTCGTGGAATTTACAGCCTAGTGAGGACAGAGTGGTACCAAAGTGAGAACGCGGCAGAGCAGGCGTATCAGGAGGGAGAAGGTGTAGAGCAGGGTCAGGCGGGCCAGGAGCACAGGCAGCAGTGTGTGACTTGTGACAGTTGGCAGTAGTCAGGGCGGGTGCCCCGGAAAGGATGACATCATCAAAACCACAGTCGCTTTCAAAGACTAAGGCTAAGTGGCCTTGGCCTTCCATCTTCCTCCCTGTCCTCCGTCTTCTTCCTGCTGTACAGGCTGAGCTTCCTCTGCCCCAAGTCGATGTGGGCCCTGCTAAGGGGAACTCCGTGTGCTTTCTCTTCTCACTCCACAGTCTTGTCACGAGGGATGCCATCCAGTCACACGGTGTCATGTATCACTCTCCCACAGTCATATGACACATAGATGTGTACCTCCAGCCAGGCCCCTGCCCTCAGTTCTGGATTTGGTGATCCCACCACTGACTTGATGCTTCCCCTAGGAGCTCCCATATCAACATTTCCAATATTGAAGGCAACATTCCCCTCCCCATCAGCTTTGCACACCTTCCAGCAATCTCTCGAAGGGAATGGCAGCCTGGCCCACCTACCTGTGTAGGCCACAGCCCTCAACATGCCACCTGCTTTCCTCGCTGCCTCTCCAGGTACAGCTGTCCCCAACACCTGTCACCCACCTTCAGCATCACAGGGAAACCTCATGCCATGACGTGGCATCCAGCTTCTCACACTGCTATTGATTTAGTCACTTTGACCACTCATTCTTTTTGTAAGTATTTATTGTTTCTGAGTACAGTGTCCTTTTAAAAGACATGAAATGTGTTTTTGTCCACTAGATTTTAAATAGTTTTAAACACTTACTTTAAGATAAATTATATCTAGATAATATTGTATAGTCTCCAAAGGCTTTTCTCATTTCTCATCACAACATGGAGTAAGAAAGCAATGGTTGGTAGCCCCACTTTTCCATGAGCCAGCTGCATCAACTTACTCAAGGCTACCCCGCGGATTCCCATCAGAGCTAGCATGGAACATGAAGGGCAGGTCTCTGCATTCCCTGTTCTGTCAGCTCCAACATGCTCCCTCCACCAGTTCACCACATTCCAAGTTAATCAGTCCTTCCTCAGTACCTAGGCTGGTGGTTCTCTCATGGAGGCCTTGGTAAAACACAGAGGGTTGGGCTCACTTGCAGGATTTCTGACTCTGAATCTTCATTTCTAACAAGTTCCCAGTGATCTTGATGCTGCTGGCCTGGGGGCCACACCTGGACAACCACTGATGTGAGCTAATGCTTTCACAGACATCCTTGTCCCCATCTGTTCTCCTTTGAGGAGAACATTAACGCTACCTATGCTTTCTCCCTTGACTCACCTTTGAGCAGAGACAGGCACCTTTCTTCCCTACAAGGACCATCATGTGTGCAGTGGATGTTGACAAGAAGATACACAACGTGCCCACACTTGAGAACTGCTTGGTTCTCAAGCTTTTACCAACCAACCAGATGGACTTACTACATTAGGGGCTTGTCCAATCCCACTATCATAACCTCACTACCTCTCAGACTCAATCAAAAGTAGCTGGGAAAAGCAAAGTTTATGGAGAATTTAGAGAGTTGTGTTTATCCATTTCTCCAAATATTCCAAAAGATTCTTAGATTGAGCCAAACCAGCTAAGAGCCCCACCTGGCTCCATCCTCATTGTATGTCCTCCTCTGCAAAAGATCCTGAAAGGCACTGGGTTAGTGACCTAAGCGTTGGGCCAGACCATTAGGGCACACAGTGGGGCCTTACAGGAAGCAGCTTCCAAGAGGTGCTCTGCATGGGCTGATGGTTCTGGCCTAGGATGGAACATGGCCTCCTCCATGTACCCAGCATCACTGTACTTTCCCTAAGCCGATGGCTTCGCTTCGCCTCATGGACACTGCAGCTGCTGTAACCAGCTGTGGTTGTCTCCTTTCTTTGGCCACTAGGAACTTGGCACCAGCTCTGCTCTCATCCCTGGAGGTCTGTGGACCATGAAGGCTCTAACTCCTCCTGACCCTCCCATCTTTATTTTCCCATTTCAGCAGCATGCTTATGCGTAATGTGCATTGTTTTGTTATGCTATGTAGTCAATCCTTTGTGAAGCATGACAGATCTAGAAAGGTGGGTGGGAATGAGAACAGACAGGGGAATAGGCAGAGAGCTGAATGCACTGTTGGTCAATGCCAGGTACTCTCCCCACCATGAGAGATGAGGCTCAGCACAGCAACAATATTAATAAATGGTCCACTATCCAACTGCATTTCAGACTTTCCAGATATCATGCTGGGAGTGGCTTTCAAATGTTACAGACACTGGACATGCCATTTTTCCTTCCCTAAATTCACTTAGTAAATAAATTAATTCATAAGTAAACCCAACTGGCTATGAGCTTTGTGTATTTATATTTCCTAGTAGCATTGTAATTGGTACAATCTTCTTGCAAAGCAATTTGACAATATATGCTAAAGTGGATACAAATATTTGTACCACTCTTAATATCTAACCCAAATATGAAAAAAATTAACTACACATATGCTGTTCATCACAACTATATTTCTCATTACTCACTAGAAAGGCTAATAAGTAAATAATGACAGAGTTCTATGAAATATTAAAAGTGGTGGTCAACAAAACTATAGAGCAAAACAGAAAACATAATCTAATATTAAATAAAATCAAGGACATGAAAATAATTCTCTGACATAAGAACAATTACAAGAAAAATTCCTAGAATAAGCAATGATGATGTTTATACACGGTACTGAGATTTAGAGTGATTATATCAATCCTGCCTCTATTTTCCAAAACATTGTATGATGTGGTCATATTATTTTATATAGAAAAGCTCATAAAATAGGGTGCCTTGGTGGCCCGGTCCATTAAACATCCAACTCTTGATTTCAGCTCAGGTCATGACCTTAGGGTCCTGAGATCGAGCCCCGTGTTGGGCTCCACGCTATGCATGCAACCTGCTTAGGATTCTCTCACACTCTCTGTATCTGCAACTGCCCCTTCCCTCTAAAAAGTTAAAAAGGTACATTAAACAGAGTTTTAAAATGTTACCATTGAGACTACAAACTTGAATGGTCCAAGAGAACAAACAGGTGGCCCACAGGCACAGGGTCAAGGCATGTGCAAGGAGCCGGAGGCCAACAGAAGTAACTAGGAGAGCAAACATATCTGGTCAGCTGCTGCTGGGGCCACAGGCAGGTCAGGGATCTGGATGCCCAATGGGCCAGAATCTCCAAGTGTCTGTGGGCCAACTTTGAGACACCTGCTATAGGCTTGAAGCTCTCACCATCACAGACCATAACCTCATAGAACACTTGCCCTGCCTTCAACGTTGCTGCAAACTGGACATGTGCTGGCCAGACTCATCCATCAAACACAGAAACCAGCCTGCAATGCCACCTAATCGCATATTTGAAAGTGGGGTTCTATGTGTCTCAGTGCAGGTGACTTTGATTCCCAGAATCTCGGGAAGATAAATACAACTGAATAAGCAGTGTGAAGGACAGAGACTTGGGGGAGCTGTCTCAGCCTTCGGAACAACATCTCGGGAGACTGCCCATGGGGAGTGGCGGGGAACAGAGGTTCTGCTTTCCCTTTTAGCTCTCTTTCTGAAAGGGATACTTCTGAGACTAAATGATCCTGAGAAGACTATACACTGCATGGAACACAGATGGTTTTAGGTTCTCGATGATGTTCATGGACTCCTGTCTTTGAATATTTTCTACTACTTCTCACCAGCGGGGAGGATTCTGATATGTTTTTTTTTTAATTTTTATTGTTAATTTCTTTTTTATTCTTTGCCCCAGGGGTTCCCTTTAAAGGGAAGCTCTCTGCTGTGGGGGGAAAGTTGCAAATGGGCTCTCCTGGACAATTTTGATGGGGCTGGATGCAGCAGAATCCCCTTGTATCGGCAAAATGAATCAATGGAAGGCCAATCAGAGAGCCAAAATCCTAATCAGGACCCCTTATCTGAGGAGCGTCAGGAGCTTGAGAGGTCTGGGAAGCCCACGCCCAAGACAAGCTCTTGGCGATGGCTGCATGTTCCAAGGGAAACCTCTTCCTCTGAAATGAGAGAAGCATTGGAAACTCATTTCAGGGAACATGTGTCTGATGCTGCCTGACCTTGAGAAGGAACGGAGAGAATATATTCACCATGACTTTCTTAGCCATTCCAGGGTCCAAGACCCTATTTTATTCACTGTTAACTTAAGGCCTTTGCAACAGAGATTTATCCTCCAAGTTACAGCTTCTGGAAGCAATGTATCAAAGCATATACTAGTTCCTTCTCATCTCTCCTGTGCTCCTCAAAGGCTCATCTCCAGAAGTCAGGTATCGGTGCACCTACATTGCCTTTAAAATGGTCAATACTTAAACCAGGTCAAAGGGTGGATTATGAATCCTGGCTTAAAGCCCTACAAGAGTCATCTTTACATCCTGCCTACATGCCCCAGGGTTCCTACCTCCCAACCAACCCGGCAACTCCTAACAAAATCTCTGGGCAGGGGGAACACTATTTGTGTTTTAATTCTGAGTTTTCTTGAGGGCAGTAAGTGACTTTCCCCACTGTCCCCAGTGAAGTCCCCCAAGCCCTATTTTTTTTTTTTTCTAAGCTTGATCTTTCCAGCTTCTTAATCATTTCTGGGACCATTCCCAGTAACTTTCTCTGGCTTCTCTAAATCTCTTCTAAAAGCTTTCCTTTTGTACTAAATAAAAGCAAGCTGAAACATTCCTTGGACCCAGAAGTCTCTAGCTTTGCATGGTCTGCAATTTTTCAAGAATGAAAAAAAAAAATAATAATAATAATAAGACAAAAAACTCGGAAGAATGAGTCAGAGGCATTAAAGTAACTCCCCGTGCAGTGGATTGTCTCCATAGGCTTGATACCTTGGCCCTGCTCTAGACATTTCACATGCTGGGAAAAGGTCTGAATTGTTACTGCCTTGGGACCCTGCCACAGTTTACAGAAAGCACCTTTGCCTTCAAAAGCTTCTGTGTTAATCAAAGGTGATTAAAACCAGGTCTCCGCCCAGGGCGTTCTTTCACAGTTCTGAACACGTAAGGAAAAGCAGAGATGATTATCTGGCTGGCTCAGCAGAGATTTGCTCCTTTCTATAAAAATATACATGCTGACAAAACAACAGCCGTAGATTTATGATTTGTCTGATTTGATCACCTTTCAGCACAGGAAAACCTGGCTTGTATACTCCATTAGAAGGACTGCTGTGGGAATTGTCAGGGAAGATGAGGCCCAGTTTGGGACCAGACCAGGGATCAAGCTTGGATGTCACCTTGAACATCACCCTCAAGATCCAGCTTGAATGTTCTAGCTCCCCGGGAAGAACTGGACCCCCTCCTCTGTGTTCCTGCAACCTTTGGTTGGTCCTCTTCTGGCATATTGTGGGGTCTGTTGTGAAATATGCATCTGTCCACCCCACCCAAGAGACCAAGAGTTCCTTGTGTCTTCATTGGGGGGCCACTATGCCTTTCCTGAATCACCAAGAAACCCAAGGGAGCTCCCCTTTCTCTCAAAGAGATGTTAAATGGGAAGAATGGGTATCTTTATTTTCATCTAGACACAGCAAGGCTCATCCAGGCTACTGACAAAGCAATTAACTATAAGAGAGATTCAAAGGCATCTTTCTTCATTGATGGAGTTCAGCCAAAGAGGTCCCAATTCATGGAGGTGGAAGATGCTGGAAGCTGGAGAGGTGAGGAGAGGCTCATGCCTGACACCTTCAACCACCCTGGAGAACCCACCCCCCTTCCAGAGAGGTCTTAAGGAAAGGATGCTTTCAAACTTACCATAAATGTGAACATTAAAACAAGGAGATTCTATTTTAAGTCTGTAAAACCCACAGTTTTTTTAAGTAATAAACAATTTTGATAAGGTCAAGTTCTGATGGTTACTCTCATACACAACTTTACATGTTTGTTTGTATTGGGGGGGGGGATATTGGTACACATTTTCCAAAAATCAGAATATATTCAAGGATGATAGTCAGAGATGTAAACAAAAATATATGCTTTAATATCATCATTGAAGATTTATTTTTTAAATAAGAAATTAAAAATAAGCTCTGTTATGCCACAAATGTGGTGATGCATTTGTGTACGTTAAGCTATGTAGCAGTAACGAGTAAATGTTGAAATTTCAGTGGCTAAACACAATGAAGGCTTGCTTTTCACTGAATGTTTGGTGTAGGTTGGGCATCTTTCCCCCAAGCAGTGACTCTCAGATCCAGGCTCTTTCCATCTGCCACTGCCATCCACCATCTCTAGAGCGCTATGCCAGGCATAGAAGTGGCATCGTCATTTCTACCCACATCTTATTGTCCAGAACTCAACTTGTTGGTCTAATCACACTGCAAAGTCAATCTGGAAACACAGATTGCCCAAGTGCCCAGGAGGAGGAAATGGCACAGAGAACCCACGGCACAACTGCCACAAATCACGAAGTAAAACATGGCACCTTCAGAAGAGGGAGCATCATGCAGCCATTAAAAGCATGTTCTCGAACAATGTGTAATGAGAGGTGAACATTCTTACAACATGATGGTAAACTAAAGGGAAGTCATGACATCAATAGAGATAGTGTATTATCCCAATAGCATGCATACACGGACACGGGCATGTGTGTCCACACTTACCACCACCACATAATGCAGTTATCTCCATGTGGAAGTAGTTGTTTTCTTCATTCTTTTTCAACTTTTCCCTAATTTCTTTTTAAGAAGCACACATCATTCTGAAAAATAAAATTAAAAAAGTAGAAGTTATTGATTCAAGTGTAATTATGCTATATACAACACATGTAACAAGTAATAACAGTAAAGTGACTTCGAGGCAGGTAGACCTGTAAATACAGTTTTCCAATTCTTAGATGATGATCGGGGAACTTTTCAAAGTATTCTCACAGCCCCCTGAGAACCACTGCTGAACTGAGTTGTTACTGATGGGAATATGTATGCTAAGGGAGCAGAAATTTTTTGAAATGAACTGATAATATGATATCCTGGCAAAAGAACCAGGTTTGGAGCTGGAAGATATGGGCTATTTTTCACACTTTCACACGTATTCTGGCTCCTGGGAGAGAAAAAACTGCACCTCTCAAAGCCTAAGTGTTTTCTCCAGGGTTGTCCTGAAAATAAAAAACATTGTTTCCAAAATGTGTTCTTAAGGTATGCAGTGATGAAAGCAATCCATAATTCAGGGAGAAGCTGGATTAAGTCAGGATAACTGACATCTTTACTGCAGGGCTCACTGAGCTCCAAATACACTGATGTGCTTCCTAAGTCTCCAAGTAGCAGATAATAATTACTTGGTGAAGGAGAACTTTTTCCAGGAATATCATGGAACTAGACCTCTGATAAACACTGTGGAAAAATGTTCATTTACTGAGATACTGGGGTTAAAAGTATATAACTATAATCTATTAGCTCTTGTAAGGATTTGTTATTTTCCATGGTTAATTTTCCATTGTTCCCTTTTGCAGAACAAAAGGTCATACAGCAGAGTCTCAGTTCCAGCCTGTGCTGTGTTTGTTCATGACTCAGCCTTGGCACATCTGGAGGACTATAGAGAAAGACCGTCAGGGACTGCTGGTCCCTGGAGCATCTTGGTTCTTCATCCTAAGATAAAACCCAGGAGCATCTTCATTCTTCATCCTAAGATAAAAACCATGGAAACAGGCTTGGGATGATTCAGGGACTTGGCAAGAAGGCCACATCCCGACTGAATGCACAAGGTGTGAGCAACACTGATTCCAGCTGATCAACACGATGGGGTGTATCACAGACCCCAGGAGAGATGTGCACGCTCAAGAAAGACAGGGAAAGGCAGACAACCACACAGTAGTCCAGAAAGTGCACGGGTATCCCAGAACCATGGGGAAAGAGATGAAGGGGACTGGAGCTCCTGCACAGTGGGAGGGGCAGAAACTTTACATCACCCCTGCTGGTGCGGCCCTAGAAACACAAGTGAGAGTTCTCAACAGTAAGTAGATGTATAAGTTCATGTGGAAGTGTCTAATACAGCACCTGGGACACACAATCTACAAAATCAAATGACAACAAGGATCAGGCAGGCAATTTAGAAATTTAACAAGTGAAGCAGGTGGATATAACAATAAGGGGGGGGCAGTGGCAATTTGGAAAGCACTTGCCCCATTCATGAAGAGAACATCAAACACCTTCAGCAAATTATTGCCATACAAATTATTGGACCCATCGATGTCTGTCTTCAAGTTGTTCTGGAAAAGTCATAAATCCAGGTTTTTAAAATAAAATGTGTCAGTGGCCATTTGTACCCTGAACTTTACTACTTGCTAACAGGAGTTTCTGCTTGCTCAGACAGCTCTCAGAGTCATCTTTTACTCCTCTGTTTCACCCTCCACATAATCCATCAGCATGGCCTCTCATTTCTATTTCCAAAATACATCCAGCACCTGACCACTTGTCATCACCTCCTCCCTGGTCCAGACACCATCACCTTTCCCTGGATTTCTGCAGTAGCCTAATAGTATCCACACAGCAGGCAGGGTAAACTTGTTGAAACAAAAACCCACATGGCACTCTTCATTCAATGGCTCCTCCTTAGATGCAGGATAAAAGTTGAAATCCTTAAAATTTCTTGTAAGGTCTGCATGCTCAGCCAGCCCTTGCCACTTGGTCCCCAAGCCCCATGCCATCACTTCCCTCCCTTCTGTCCTACCACTCTGCTCATTGCTCAGGTGGCCCAACTCACAATGGTCTCCTCGCTGACATCCCAAGAATGCTCCCAGCTCAAGGGTTGGCACTGGCTGTTTCTCCTGTATAGTCTACCCCCAGCTATCCATCAGACTTTCTCTCTCACCTCCTCCTGTTGTTTGCTCAAATACTGCCTTCTCAGCGAGTACCTTCCCCAGTTCTCCTTATCTCTTCTCCCTGATTGCTTTTCTCTCTAACACTCACTACCACCTGACACACATTACATTTTCCTCATTTATGTCTTTCTACTATGTCTTCCAAAATTAGAACGCAAGTCTTCATGAGGAAAGGAGTTTGGTCTGTGTTGTTCATTGCTGCATTTCCAGCCCTTGGGAGCTTTTAAAAAATGTGGAAGGAAGGTAGGGAGAGAGAAGGATGAGCAAATATTCAATAATGGCATGCTGAATCACTGAATGAGGACTCATAAAATGGTCCCGAGGATAAAGCTCTGGTCATGGACAAAGCACAGTATGAGACTGAGCTCAGAGGGGAAGGACCAGGCAGAGGGAAAATGGCATTTTTCATGGTGTGAAACTGCCTTGTTCTCAACCCTCCAATGTGAGCATCTCCCATCAAAGTTCTATGAGCAGCCAACTAGCATCAAAAGGCCAGTGATCTCCTGGGTTTGAAGGAAAGTGCTCTGGGCAGGGGCCAGAAGACTCTGGGGGCACTCATGGCCACACTGGGCCTGAGATTTTCCTAACGTGAAATAGGAGGTCTGGTCTCTCTCAAGTTTCTTAGAACTCTGCTACCATAGACATTAAGATTCTAAAATTCTCTAGGAACTTAATTTTATATGTATGAGTGAAATATTTCTATTTGAAAAAAGGACTCCATGGAGATGAAGCAGACTCTTTGCATTTAAGACACACTTTGGTAGTACTCTCTTGTGTGTTAGCACCCAACAGGGAAATGAGCACCATGTCAGACCAACAGGACAGATTCATGGATCCCTTGTCAAAGCTGTGATACATTTCCTTTCCATGTGATTTCTTAGTTTATCAGGGATCAATGACAACAAATCCTCCAGGGAGACACTGAGGCATAGAAAGATTCAGCAAATGTTCAGTCAGATGGGGTACACACACAGCTAATTCAGCCTCCCGCATCTGACCTAACTTGAGCGAACTCTTGGATTTGTGAGGCACGGCCTTCTAAGAGGTGGTGCTGTTTCAAAAAAAATAAAATGAGAAACTGCCACAACTTGAAAATTTAAAAAATAATAATAAAGAATAAACAAACAAACAAACTGCCACAACTCTTTGTTTTTCTTCGCCAACTATGGTCTCAATATAAGGGGCCTTTGGAAGACAGCAGGAATGACAGGCAAATACCAGGTGGAGACAATTAACTGAATGTCCTATCAGCCCAGGTGGCTCCAGGCCCAGGCACTCCATCTCCATCCACCAAACCATTATGATGGATAGGGAAGGCCTGTCCCCAAAGACAGACACTTGAGAGTCTTTGAGATTCTAGGTCATGCCCTCGTGTCACCTTTTAAGAAGAACCAGGTTGAGGCCAAAGGGCCTTCTTTGAAATTATGTTCCCTGCCCAAAAGGGACTCTCCAGGATCCCTCTGGGCTATGACCAGAGGGTTCATTTAAGAGGGAACAGAATTAGATGACCATGGTATGAGGTCTGAGTGCTGTCATTGCTCTAACTTACAGGGACTGACATCATGCCCAGAGAAGACAGCTAGCTATATTCAGACGTCCCTACAGTTAACATGGTTCACCCCCTCTCCTGGCCTCCATAATTTAGCTTTCTGATGTTCCTTCAGAGAAGCATAACATGTGGACCTCCTCCAAAATCCTGACTGAGAAGCCACAACTTCTGCATCCCAAGATGAAACTGTCCCAGGATCCCAGAAGATTCGCAGAAGAGCAAAGGACTCTGCACTTATTATGGACCACTTAAAATAAGAAGGCATTCTAAGTTCGGTGGAGATGCATAACAGAATAGCCAAGTAAGAGGGACTATAGTGCAGGAAAGAGAAATAAAATTTTACCTAATTTAATCAACAAACTAAAGAAAAACAACCACTACAGAGTACAAAATACTAAACAAAATGGAAGAAGTTAATTGCTCTGTATTAGTATTTGAAATCAATGTGAATGAGCTGGATTTCCTTATCTAAATGTAAAGACACAGGATGAGATAAAATTAATATTCAGTAGTAAACTACCTAGAAGAAATACATGGAAAACAAAATGATGAAAAAAAACAATGACAGAGAGCTACTTCCACAATGATGGAGTAGATGTATTTATACCCATTCCTCCTGCTGAGTACAGCCTGAAAACCTAGGCATGATAAAACAAACATAAGATTGAAAAGTAAAGAGAAAAAGGAAGACTGGCTATGGACCCTAGGACCCAAAGAATGATATGCTGGTGAGCTCTTTAGGTTTTCTTTTGTCTTCATATATCCCAGCCTGGGTCCTAGAGGAGGTAGCAACCTGAAAATGCCAATAGGTACAGACAAAAATAGCCTATTTTCTGTAGCCGAAGGACCAGAACTGGGGCAGCCTCACAAGAGAGAAAAATGTGTGACAATAGCCATTCTACTCCAGCCAAATACCACAGAAAAAGCTGCAGCCCCCACTTCATCCCCACCAGCAAAAGTCGAGTGGAAAGTCTACACTTCCACTCTTGCTGGGCTAGAATAAGATTCCCTCCAAGCCTCTCCAAGATGGTGGCACAGTAGCGCAGCCTGGAATTTCATCTGCACTGAGCAGTATGAGCTTCTCTCCACTCCCAATGTCAGTGGACACCCCTCTGGAGCCTGAACTTCAATGCCCACCTAGCTGTATCGGGGCTCCCTTCCCAATCATGGCTGGAATGGTGTCAGAGGAGGCTCTCAAAAACACAAGATTTAACAAATATCTAGAGTCTCATAACATAATAGCTAAAGTGCTCAGGATTCAAATAAACTAATATCTGAGAAAAATTCACCTTGAGTGAGAAAAGATAATAAACACTAACATCAAAATGACACAGAGGTTGAAATATTCTGACAAGAATTTCAGAGAAACCGTCATAAAAATGCTTCAAATAACAATCACAAAGAAATTTGAAATGAATGAAAAAAAACCAAAGATATTTTAAAAATGGAAATTTTACAACTAAAAAAATACAAAAACAGAAATGAAAATGCAGTCGATGGTCTCAAAGAGCAAAATGCAAAGGATAGAGGACAAAAATCAGTGAACGTGAAAATAAAATAGAAATTATCCACTGTGAACAAAAGAAAGAAAATACATTGAAAAAAATTTGGAAAGGGATTCAGGGACATGTGGAATTATAACTAAAGAGCTAATATTTTTGTCATTAGGGTTCCAGAAAGAGAGGAGAAAAGGGGTGGGCCTGAAAAATTACTCCCCCCAAAATGGCAGAAGATTTCCCAAATTTGGATAAAAGTGAAAAAAGTTATATATTCAAGAAGCTGAGCAAACCTCAAACAGAATAAAACCAAAGAAATCTGCAACAAGATACATCACAGAGAAATTTCTGAAAACCAAAAACAAAGTTCTAAGAGCAGCCAGAGAGAAAGGATCAGTTATTGGTAGAAGAAAAATCAATTCAAATGAACAGTAGCTTTCTCATCAGAAACCATCATGGCCAGAAGCAAGTGGCACATTTTCCAAGTACTGAAAGGAAAGAACTGTGAATTCTTAACTCTGAGTTATGAAATGTGAAAGTATCCTTCAGGAGAAAGGGGAAATCAAGACATTCTCAGATAAAGGAAAACCATGAGAATATGTCACCAGCAGACCTTTCATAAAAGAATGACAATAAATTTCACTAAACACAAAGAAAATGATAAAAGAAGGAATATGGGAACACTAGGAAGAAGAAACAGAAAGAGCAAAAATAAGAGTAAGCAAAATAGACTTTCCTTCTCCTCTTTGATTTACTAAATTATGATTGACAAACCAAAATTTGTAATGATGTCTATCTAATGCAGTTCTCAATGTATGTAAAGGCCATAAAGAGAAAAGTCTGTATACATCACTCAGACTGCTAAAATTTGAACACCTAGACTGAAAAGTTATGTGTGTATAACACCCAAGCAATCACTAAAAAAAGCTACAAATGAGAAGATATACAAAAAAGGAACATAGAGGGCGCCTGGGTGGCTCAGTGGGTTAAAGCGAGAGCCTGCTTCCTCCTCCTCTCTCTGCCTGCCTCTCTGCCTACTTGTAATCTCTCTCTCTGTCATATAAATAAATAAAATCTTTAAAAATAAATAAATAAATAAATATTCACGTCACCCACAGGAAGTAAGTACAAAGAAAAACAAAAAGGAGAACTTTTAGAAAACAAAAAATAAAATGGCAGACCTAAGCCTTCATATATTAATATTATAAATGCAAATTACCCAAACACACTATCAGTCAATCAATCCTAGAATAAGTGAGTTCATCAAGGTCAAAAGAAAAAAAATTAACACACAAAAATCAACTGTATTTCTATATGCTGGCAATGAACATGTGGAAACCAAAATCCCAAATGCAGTACACTTTACAATAGCCCCTCCCTGAAATGAGACACTTTGATGTGACTCTAACAAAATATGTGTAGGACTTGTATTCTAAAAACTGTAAGACACCAATGAAAAAAATAAAAGCTGATCTAAATAAAGGGAGAGACACACTGTGTTCATGGACTGAGAAACTCATAGTAAAGATGTCAATGCTCTCCAAATTGCCAAAATCAATGAAATTCCTATCAAAATTCCAACAACAATTTTTGTAGCTACAAACATACTTAAAAAGGTGTAAGAAATGGAAAAGAGCTAAAGTAACTAAAATAATTTTGAAAAACAAAGAATAGAGTGGGAGAATTTATATGATAGAGTTTTACTAATCAAGACTATGCTGTATTTTCACAAGATCAGTGGAACACAATAAAAAGCCAAAAGACAGGCTCACAGGCAACAGGTTTTTGACAAAATTGGAAAGCAGTTCAATGGAGGGAGGAGAGTCTATAACAAATGCTGCTGGAGTAATTGGACAGCCACAGGCAGAAACATGAACCTCAACTTAACCTCACTCCTTACACAAACTTAGATCAAAATGCATCATAGATTTAAATGGAAATCTAAAACTATAAAATGTTTAGAAGATAACCTAGGAAAAAGATCATTGTCTAGAGCTTGGTGAAGACTTCTCAGGCCTGACATCAAAAGCATGATCCAAAAAAGAAAAAAAAATCAATAAACTCGACTTCATCAAAATTAAATATTTTTGCTCTGTGAAAGATTCTGTTAAAGAGGATGAAAAGACAAGCAACAGATCTGGAGAAAGTATTTCCAAACCACATATCTGGCAAAGGCCAGAATTTATAAAGAACTCTGAAAACTCAACATTAGTAATAATTTTTAAAGTTCCAGATAAGATATTTAAAAAACTAAACATACTCTTACCATATAACACAGTTGCTTCATTACTCCCAGGCATTTATCCCAATGAAATGAAAACTGATGTCCACACAAAAACTATGCATGACTTTTCACAGCAGTTTTATTTGGAAGAGTCAAAACCTGGAAATAACCCAAACGTCCTTTAGCCAGTAAGGGTCAAACAAACTGTGGAGCACCCATTCCATGGAACACTACTTGGGAAAAAAAAATGAACTAGTGATACACGGACAATGCAGATGGATCTCAAGGGCATTGTGAAACAAAAGGAACCCCCAAAATGCATAGGCTGTATGAGTCCATTTACATAATATTATTGAAATAACAAAATAATAGAAATGGAAAATAGTGGCTGCCAGAGGTTAGAAATGGTGGGGCAGAGGGGAGTAGATGACAAGAGAGGTTCAGCACAGGGGTGATATTTGTGATGATGAACTAGGTCTGTATCTTGAATGATCTGGTAGTTCCATGAATCTACACATGTGACAAAATGACATAGAACTATACACGTGTATTTTACCAAGGTCAATATCCTGATCTTGATTACATAAGATGTAACCATTATGGGATACTGGATGAAGGGTTCAGAGAACCTAATTGTATTATCTTTGTAATTTCCAGTGAATTTATAATTATTTCAAAACAAAAAGTTTCAAAAATGCACAAAATAAAAAACAGATGGGATGAAAAACAATACAGATGGGATGAAAATGAGGGATGGGCAATAGTAAGCTGACTTTAACACAAAAGAAACAGGGTTGGTCTATATTGAAACTAGATAAAGTGATAGGGCGCCTGGGTGGCTCAGTGGGTTAAAGCCTCTGCCTTCGGCTCAGGTCATGATCTCAGGGTCCTGGGATGGAGCCCCACATTGGGCTCCCTGCTCAGTAGGGAGCCTGATTCCTCCTCTCTCTCTGCCTGCCTCTCTGTCTACTTGTAATCTCTCTCTGTCAATAAATAAATAAAATCTTTAAATAAAAAAAAGAAACTATATAAAGTGAAATTCAAGGACAAAAATTTTAAGTTGAGACAGTTAAAATAATAAATAGATATGCTATAGATAATAAATAGATAATAAAAGATGTGCTCCATAATGTATAATCATCATTAACCTTTTCAAACCAAACAACCCAGAAGTAAAATAAATAAATAAAATAAAACTTTATGGAAATACTTTGAAAGCCTTTAAAAAGTAGCTCAATCACAGCAGAAGATTTTTAATCTATTTCTTTCAGTCCAGATTAGAAGATTTTAATAACATAATCAGAGAACTTGATTTTGTGAATATATAAAAAGGTATTTGCTACAGCCCTAAGGGAATTATTTTTTTCTTATTCCATATTTTCATATTTATAAAAGCAAACCATATAATGAAATATAAGTACTCAATGAATTTCCAGAAGCAGGGATGCACAAGTGTGTTTATAATCATTATTCAGTAAAATCAAATACTACCAAATGATAAAAATATTCATTTGAAAATTTAAAGAGGAAATTATATACAGGATAGATTACCTATAATGATATGAAAAGGAAACTCACATCAAGACCTGTGTTCTACATCTAAAACCGTATTTAAGGACACTGCTTGGTTTTGGATATTTTTATAGTCTTAAAACGCTAACTAAAAATAACTGAACCAACCAGAGAATAAAATTCTGTATTGGTGTAAACAAAATCTGGAAGGGAACCTATAAAACTCTAACAATTGTCTCTGTGGAGGCAGCTGAGCTTGAAACCGATAGTTGACGACAACTTTAGCTAATCTATAATGTTTGAAGTTAAACCCTGGCTGCACCCATTATTTATGCAACAAATCCATAGTTCTTTAAAAATAAGAGAAAAGTGATTCATAAATATATCACACACCTAATTTGGGAATTTAAATATAAAAGACTAAACAAAAACTTAGAAAGAGTCTATAAACAAAGCCAGGGTGAGAATAACAAGATCATATGGGAGTAACAAGTACAGCTGAAATCAGTCACAGTCATGTTGGGTCCCATAGTGGTAGCCTAGTGTGTCCTTAGTCTCTGTCCATGTTCAGTTTTCCTTGACTCCCATAACTTGAGCACCTGTATAGACAAACAAGGAAGTTATGGTGCTAGAGAAGAGTTGGATGCATTTGGATAGCTCTACCTGGCTTCAAAGCCCAGCTCCAACACTTGGCACTTTTGTGGCTGGTACCAGTCACTTAAGCTCTCTTAGCTTTGATTTGTTCTGTTTGCTTTCATTAGGATAAGAATAAGAACACCTTGCAGAGCGGCTATGAAGATGAACTATAACCATTTATATAAAATCATAGGGCATATATCTGCACACACACATATATGTAAACATATCTGTACATACATGTATGGATAGCTAGATGGATGGATGGTAGATAGACAGACAGACCTATATCTGTCTCTCTTTATTCTCCAGAGCTGTATACATATGCTTAAAAATATACATGAAATGTAGGTTCTAGAATATTAATTGTGATTATCTTAGGATAGGGTGAATTCTGGTGGTGTTTACTTTCTTTATAGAAGAAAACAGAACCAGGGCTGTCTGGTTGTCCCCGTATGCTCTAGACAAGACTTCCTGATCCCCCTCAGGCTCCCAGGAAGTTGTCAGTTGTCCTAAAGTTACTTAAGGGTGGAATCGCTCTAGGGACAGACGGGTATACCTTTTGTTGAGGCCACTTGAGTGACACTCAGAACTTTCCCTGAGAAATGATGCATTTTATTTTCCCACATGGGGGACCATGTCAGAGGCATTCACACTGCACTTTCTAAATACCTCAAAGGCAATCTGGAACTGCAGCCAAATCAGTCCCAGCTGGCCAGGTGCCAGTTTCCTCAGGGTATTCTTAGAACCTCTTACTGAGTCCTCAGGGCCTGGTATCCCTTATGGCCCAGAACCAGAAAGGCTGGACTGACTTCCCAGTCCCTCTACCACTACAGTCCAGAGGTTATGCACAGACCAAGAGAAAGAGATCAGGCACACAGAAGCTAAGATCAGGTCCCTTTTGAAGTGAAAAGAAAATCCAACTGTCGTTTTGCATCACTAAGAAGTGGAAAAACTCTATAGGCCTCTACTGACACAATCAATACATTACTTAAAAGTCAGTTGTCAGTCAAAAGCTTTCTTATCAAACCATGTTCAAAGGAGAACAAATATCTCAGAAAGAATATACAGATTGTTTGAGGAGACTATAGTCAATCTAGCAAGCAGATGGGCTGTAGAGCAGAAATGGAACCTCTCTGGAAGGGAAATGGGGGAACAGATTGCATGGCAGGAGACTGGGGGTTGATTTTCTGGAACATAGACCACCAATCAGAATCAGCCAGTCCCTCAGAAACCAGGAACTGGACTGTCACATGGAACGAGGAATAAGATAACACCTATAAGAAAATGTCCATTTAAAAGCCTATATTAGTGTGAGGCTTATCATTCCTCAAAGAGAGAAAGAGAGAGAGAGTGTGTGTGTATGCACATGTGCACACACCCACTATATACATACAATTTTTGACTCTTTTTTTTCCACTTAATAACAGATTTTGACCATCCTTCCCATTGCAAAGATACAGACCTACTCACCCTGCCTCAACCTCTAGGAAAATTACGAGCTTACTGCATAGCTGTCATTGGGTTGGTATTTCCTGGTTTATGGTACAGACCAGAGTTAGCAGAGGTTCCCCATGCCCCTGATCACTCAGGCTCAGAGCCTGCAGGCACATCTTCCTTCTCCTCCGTCCACCCCCCAGGGCTGAGCGAAGGAAGCTCTGCAGGTCATTAACGGGGTCCCAAGGTCCTTTCTTCCAACCCTGCTTTCTGCACAGCCCTCAACACTCCCAGCCCTGGCACTCTAAACTGGGTGCTCCTTCCCTCCCAGTGCTGAATCTTGGAAATTTGGAAATTACTGGTTCCAATGCCATTGGCTTCCTATCACCCAAAACTGCCTTCGTATCTCAGAACGATTTACAGCACCATTTCCAGTCCTCCAATCCCTTTGCACACTTTTTTCAGTTTCTTCACTGCAAAGGTCAACATATGGACCTAACTCACCATTGTGAAACTAGAAAACTTGCATTCTAAAGCAAGATGGGAAGACCAAGGGCTTAGTCAAAGATTCATGCCCTCAGGGTGCCAGGGTGGCTCAGCAGGTTGAGCAACTGACTCAGATCATGACGTCAGGGCTCAGAGTGGGGTCTGCTTGAGATCCTCACTCTCTCTCTCTCCAAATAAATACATAACATCTTTACAGGAGAAAACAGGCTCATACCCATGCCAGCCCATGCTATAACTGGAGAATCTTAAGGACTGGGGTAGCAGAAAGAGCAGAGGGTAGAGGTGGGACCATTCATCCAACAATATTTGCAGAGCA
The DNA here is from genome assembly GCA_002007465.1 of Ailurus styani. Taxonomy (NCBI): domain Eukaryota; kingdom Metazoa; phylum Chordata; class Mammalia; order Carnivora; family Ailuridae; genus Ailurus; species Ailurus styani. The sequence continues at coordinate 233,112 of LNAC01000602.1, read as the reverse complement.
CCTTCTGGGTACCACGGTTCTGCCAAGTGGCAGGGGTGGAGTGAGAGGGACAGCCAGGTGCCAGCAGGTGCCAGACTTTGCAGGGCCCGTTTTTTCTGTGGGGTTAGGGGTCTCCTGGAGAGCATCTCTGGGTGGCCCTCGCCACATGACAATCAGGGTCCTTGCCCCGAGTCTGCCTTGCCACAGGCAGTAGGCACCACCCTGGCCCGCCTTTCTGTAGCAGGAAGAATAGCCACAGAGGGAAGCACCTGGCCAGAAGAAAAAGCTCTGACAAGCATAAAATTCCAGTAAAACCTAATTTTTAAATAAAGTTATCAGATTAGAAATCCAAACAGTGAGCACTTAGGAGCAGGGAGGTGCATAAAATGAGAAAGTGCTGTACTCGGCACTTTTTCGGATGGGTGAGAGTTACGGCCCTGGTGCTTTTAGTGCCTGGAAAGGGTTATAAATAGCCAAGGAAAAGGGATTTTCCCATGTGTTCTTTCAAATACGCACACACACACACTCACACACTCTCTCTCTCTTTCTCTCTCTCTCTCTCTCTCTCACACACACACACTCACATTTTAACACCATGTTGTATTTTTCAGATGGTTTCAAATTTAAAACAAATGAATGACTCAGATGGAGATACTGAATGTGCCAAGTTTTAACCGGCAATGAGTTACACCAAAGGAGCTAAAAGCATGAATGTGAGAAGCAGCCTCAGGACACAAACCAGGACTCTGAGCCTTGGAGGAGAGAGGGTTTCCATGGAGAAGCCTTGTCTCACTAACTGCACAGAGCACCTGGCTGCAGGATTATGAACCCTGACCTTTCCTAGTATGCCCAGATGGCTCCTTCCATGGGCAGCGCCGGGTGCCCAGCAGTGGAGAGAACGGGCTCTGGCAATTCAGCAGAGCATTCTTTTGTTTCTCTCTAAACCACAGACAAGGAAAATCAGAACTTTCTCTCTGGATTCGGGGCCCCCCATCTTCTTTTCCAGTAAGAAAAAAATCAAACTGAGAGATATTTCAGAATTCCACAGTCATGATGTCTTGACTACCTACAAATGATTAATTCTTATCCTGGCAGTGATCAAAGGAAATTTCTTTCTAAATGATGCTGCCACATGAACAGAACCAAGAAGAAAGATCTGGAAAAGGTGTTCTTGTACCCAGGGGCTGCGACACATGCTCAGAGGGCATTTGCAGCTAGGTGAACAACAGAAATAAACATTTCTCCATCCATTTGTTTATTTATTCTTCATTCAATAGCTATTTACTGAGCGTGCCGGGCACTAAGGGCTACAGAAGGGACAAAAACAAATGCATTTCACAAATATACATGGAACACCTACGATGTGCCAGGCCCTGTATCAGGGGCTGGGGGTCAGTGATGAGTAGGATCAACAAGCTCCCTTCCCTTATGGAGCCTGCATTTTGCTGGGGAAGGACAGACAGTGGTCAAACACATAACTAACCAAGATAATAACCAGGAAGGAAGTAATGGCCAAGAAGGGCAAGGAGGTAGACATTATCTGGGAGAGGCCAATTTGGAAAGGACTGTATTTCCACTAAAACTTGAAGGGTCACAAGACAGTAGTTGCATAAAGAGCCAGGATGAGCATTTTAGCCTAGGGAAAGGTGGAAAGTGGGAAAGCCCATGGTGTATTCAGAGCACTGAAGGGACCCACATACTGATCTCTTCCATATTAGCCAGATACCAGACTCAGCAGCAGTGGAATGATTTATGACATGAAGGGGCATCGAAAAATGAATATAACTTTTCCAGGAGAAGAGGGAGGCATCTATGCCCTTCCTGAGAGATGAGGGTACAGATCCAGTGGTGGTAATGTTCCAAGGCCCAGGGTCAGTTCCTCTGGGGTTGATAAGGTTAGGATACTGAGGAAGGCAAAGCAAGGCTGTGTTGCAATAATTAGAACAGATTCAACAAGCAAGGAACTTCCTACTATGGAGATCAACTGCTACATCACCTTGCAGCAGATGAAGAAAGTGCTAGAATTGATTTGATTACCAAAAGATAACCCGTTTATGGTAAAATTTAGAATTCTAGTTCTACTGAGTTTTATGCTATTTATGGTTCTATGCCTGCCAAAGAAATGATTTTCAACTTGAAACATGAACCTGTGTTTTACCGTGGAGCTGGTGCTCTAATGTCTAACTTATTTAGTCCTCGTGGCCATATATTAAGGCTAGCTGGGTTTAAAAACCTGGCGAACAAATGCAATCATGGAATGTTAAAAAATACAAACCTATTTCTAAACCAGCAGCCTCTGATCCTACATATTTTGCTTGGTGCCCAGATGGGGAGCACATTTTAACGGCCACACATGCTCCCAGGTTGGGTGTTAATAATGGGTACACACTTTGACATTAGGCCAGCCCTCTCCTGGCAGCCATTTTTTTGGCTAGCCTACTGCCAGCAAAAACAATAGCTTACTGAGCAGTTAAAAGTGAAATACGCAAGGAAGAATCTAAATTTGCAGTGGTTGATAGACTCTCAGCTTTAAGAAATAAACCAATCACCATTTCCAAGCTCTCAAAGGAGACAGCACTGCTGAATTAGAAATCACAACCAGGAAATGATAAGCCATTATCAACAGCAGCTCTTAAAAATCAAAGGCAATATGAAGCTAAGAAAACTCCAAAGCAGGAAGCAAGAAATGACAAGAACCAAGATTTGGCACCTACCCTGCCCCACAGAGCACACCCCGAAATAATATGTGTCTCCATTCACATCTGGAGACCCTGAGAAAGATGAAAAATTCAAGAACCAAAGACCTGAAAGCAATTGAACCTTGAAAGAACAATCATCAACAGAAGCACAGCAAGATGAACTCTAAGTTGGAGAAATTTTAAGAGATGTCATTCTTAAAACAAGATGGGATCAGGAAGGAGACAAACCATAAGAGATTCTTAATCTCACGAAACAAACTGAGGGTTACTGGGGGGTGGGAGGGTAGGGATAGGCTGGCTGGGTTACAGACATTGGGGAGGGTTTGTGCTATGGTGAGTGCTGTGAAAGGTGTAAGCCTGATGATTCACATACCTGTACCCCTGAGGCAAATAATAAAAAAATAAAATAATTAAAAAAAAAAAAAGAAATGTCATTCTTCCCCAGAAACAGGAAGATTTGAAATTGGTTACTCTCAAGATTGACAGAAAGCAGGTTGTTAACATAAATCAGTGGAAATACATCTTCTGTCTTAAACCCCACCGAGCACCTGAATTTCACCTGCCCATAACTTGCCCATGTGTTTACTGCTCATCTGTAACTCAACCATATTCCAAGCTTTGGAATATATGTGAAATTAGTTAAAAATGTCCATTAAATTGGCTTTTCCTCATTTCAATACATATAGAAAAGAGATGCAAATTTCATAGCTAAGCTCAACAGACTGCAAATCAAACATCATTGTTATTCAGTTTCATCTACCATATAAATGAATAAAGTCATTTTAAATTAAAAAAATGCAACCCATTAGATTGGATAAAAGAAGTCAGTGCAAAACAAGCAAGTTATACAAAAGTTCATTTCTGGGAGTGCCTGGGTGGCTCAGCTGGTTAAAGCGTCCGGTCCTTGATTTCCACTCGGGGTCCTTAGCAAAAGAAATCTCCAGTCTTCTGTGTGAGTGACAGAGGCGGCTCCAAGTAAAAAATGAAAATGTGAGTTCCCTTGTTCAAAAAGCTGGGGGAAATGCTGTTGCTGCTGAAAGTTCTAACATATAAAACTTTTCTTTTCTTCCATGATCTGAAGTATTCTGAGATCATGTAGGGATAATGGATTTGCATTTTTATTATCATTAATTACTTCAAAAATCAAGACTAAAGTAACATTAATATTTAATACTCCTGTATTTCTTTGGCTAAGCATTACTCTCCATATCCCAAGTCTTCTTCAACCTAATTATTAAGATTTTTATTTATTTTGCTGAAATAGATTCTCCAGAAATTTGATAGGGCTTCTGTTTGATAAACTGAGTCCTTAAAGAGTTTTAGAAAAAACTATTTTCAGATATGTATTTAATTTTTTTTCCTGGAATAGAATTCTAATTCAAAATCACATTCCAACAACTTTGAAAATATTGGTCTATTGCTTTCAGAAATCCTCTCCTGCTTTTGAGAAATCAGATTCCAATCTGATAATCGTTTCTTTTTAGAGAAACTATCTTCTCTTCCATTTAGCTTTGGTGGTCTTTAGGACACTTTTGTCGTCACTGGTTTTCTGAAATGTCACCGCAGTGCAGGCATATATATCATACCTGTTACATTTGTCCTACCCAACACTCAGCGGGTTATTGTAATTTGAGAAGCGTCTCATGTCTCCCTTTCTGAAAAATGTTGTCCTCTGTTATTTATTTCCTCCCTTCAAGCCTGTTTTGTTTTTCTTTCCTTTTGCAACCTCAGCTAGATAGGATTTGAAACTCTTTGATAAACCTATTGTGTCTCAATCCTCCATTACTGTGTTCTGTTTCTTTGTCTTTTGGGGCTACATTTTGGAAGAATGCTTTGTGGCCATCCTCCAGCTTACAAATTCAGATTTTAGCTATGTTGACTCTGCCCTTTACCACCCATTTTTAATTTCATTGTTCTTACTTTTTTCTTCATTATCTCTAAGATTTTTGTTTTAATTTATATATAAATACTCTCATCCATTTATGTAACATTATTTCATGTGTTAACATTAATTATACTGATTCTGAAGAATTTCCTCATGCTCTAAACTCTGCCTCCGTCTTCTTCATGTAACTTGTAATTTCAATGTAATTTTCATGTAGATCTGATGTCCCTCCAATAATGCAGACTTTCCCCCAATGTTTGGGGATCCTTGGTTGTGTGGCCATCTTTGTGTTCATTTCCTTAACTATGGAGTAGATGGACATATATTTCTACTGAGTAAGATTTGCTCTGTGTGTGTATGTGTGTGTGTGTGTGTGTGTGTGTGCACGCACATGTGCATATGTGCGTGTGCGTGTTCATGTGTGCTGTTATGCTTCTACTTATATGTGTTGAATGAATGGCATCAGTCTTCCCAGGTAGGCAATCCATGTAAGTATTTGGTATGTAAGTATTTGGGTATTTCTGTGTATTTTTAATCAGGAATGCCAATACTAACTCTGACTTTGAGTAAATTATTTGGCTTCTCTGAGCGTCAACTTTCTAATCAGTAAAATGAGCATAGCACAAGAATAAGGCAAGGATTAAATGTGACTTTACAAATTTGGACACTAACACCTGACTCATAGAAAATAATAATACAGATGTTAACTGCTATGTGGGTTGGTTCGTCTCAGAACCCAGGAGTTGCGAAATTGACACCCAGAGGAAATTGACGCTTATGGTAAAATTGGTGATGTGATGGCTGATATATTTTGATCTAGGAAATTTCCCAGTTCTTGGTCACTGTCCCCTCATAGGAATCTGCCACTGTCCCCATGTCCTCTACCCTGAAAGTTTCGACGGGAAGAGTTCTGAGGAACACCACCCATTCCTGCAGTATGGAGCTGAGCACATGAGGCCAGGTCTGGGCAGGAGGAGAACCCTACGACCATTGGGTATTTGTAGCTTTCTACTGTGGATGGGAACAAGCAGCACCCTTTAGGATTTCCATTTTCTAGGCCCATCTGTTTTGTGTTTTTTTATTTTGATTTTCACTGATAGCTCCTGAGGACAGCTGAGCATCTTCTTTCCGCCCAAGAACTGAGCAAAGCAAACTGTAGCCAAAACCAGCAGCTGTTGGTTTGCTTAATAGGGAAAATATCTCCAAGAGCTGCCAAGGATGCATGATAGAAGGGGATCGAAGAAATTTGAGGTTCTTTTCCCAAGATATAAAGCAAATTTTAGCACACACAAAAAAATATTCAAATCGCTCACTTCCACCCCCAGATTCCGCATGGGAGACCCCTAACTCATTTTTTAGAGGTGCTGCCCAGCCATTTATGGTGAACTAAGTTGCCCCATAATACATTTCAAGTTGTATCTGCTTGTCTGTGCTCTTTCTACATGGCCTAAAAGCTCCCTGGAGCTAGAGTCCCAGGATGGGTGGAGAAACCCTGCACCCAGTCAGAACAATGTTCCTTCCCAGGCTAGCCAACATCCCTGCCTCTCAGGTCTGCAATCAGATGAGCACAGATTTGGTGCCAGTCTGTGGGCAGTTGCTTTCCCAGGCATGGAGAAGGGACACATTGACCTTGGCTATCGGTTAATGCCACCTGATAGCAGCCAACTCTCCAGTTACAATCCAGGCAGATGAGAAACTGGGACAGACAAGTCATTCCCTGTCCATTCCTCGAAGTCCAGTCCTGTTTTCTCGCTTGTTTGTAGTGCCCCCCCCCCAAGATTTAGTTAAGCTGAACTGTCCCTCTTCATCCTTCCCCCCCTTGGACTTCCCCCTCCTGCTGAGCCGCCAAGAGGCTGACTGACTGCTGGGGGTAGTAGACTTCCCTCTCTCCCAGCACTGGAAAGAGAGGAAGAGTCCAGCTGAGACCTCTTCTTCTTAAGTGCTTCCAGCCTCGCCTGTCGGGACGGAGCAGGTCTGCAAACCAGGGTGAATACGGGTCAGAAGGGAAAAGACAGCTTCCATAAACATCAACAAAACCGCCTGGTGCTGGGGCCGGAGCTGGTGCATTGCTGCTTCTAGATCAGCTTTTACCCAAGACTAACCTTGTAGTGAGTCAAGAATAGATCCCAAATCAAGGATGAGGAGGGAGCATCAGGACTGAGTCTCACACCAGACTGGGCCAGCCTAACTTATGACTGCCTCTGCTGGGTTCTCCTTGCCAGAGGCCCAATGCTGTGTGACCACTCTTTCTCCTGTTCCCTCAACCCCATTCCCTGGAATGAGACCTTCTTCAACTCCTTCCCCTCTTTAGGAAGGACCTTCCTGATCATGGCCAAGGTTTTGCATGGTGCCAGTGACTACTTTGGGACGCCAACTGTAAACTTTCTCTTTGTTCCTTCTGTCCAGGCATCCCCCACCTGCCCACACCTAGACAGCTTTGACAATTACTTGAGTTTCCACTCTGTATCAGGAGGCATAGAGCAGAGGAAAGAGCTATAGTCAGGGTTTTGTCAAAGGCCTGGCTCCACGTTTACTATCTCTGTGACCTTGGGCCAGTCATTAACCTCATTGAGCCCCACCTGCCTCAGCAGCCAATGGCAGAACGGAAACTCCCATGGTGGCTTCTCTGTAAAAAGAGTTCCATGCTGACTAGTTCTGTTGGCCCTCCCAGCCCTTCTCTGACAGGGTGGAGGGAAGGATTCCCTTCCACCTCTCCCTGTCATCTTCCTGAGTCCTGATATCCCAACTGATTGCCAGTTTGGGCCTGGCCTTCTGCTCCTCTGCTCTCAGCAAACCACCCTGCAGTGTCGGAGTAACTCCCTTTACCTACAGTGCCCTCCTAACCCCATCTCAGCAGGATCGAATGTGTGCAGACTCTCCTGCTCTCCCAGCTGAATAGGGTCACAGCAGAAATCATTGCCCAGACCTGGGCCTCCCTGTACCACTTTTACTGCACTGTCTGCTCAATGCTGGGGCAGCGCTGGCTGTTGGCTCCCCAGGGACAGAGGCCAGGGTGTGCAACCTTCTTCTCAGGAGCACTTGTATGTGTGTTTCATACCCAGTGGTTTGCTGGATTGAATATAGTTAGGAGGCATGCAGTGAAGTCAAAAGTCCTGCACTGGGGGTCAGGAGAGTCTCAGCCTCACCCTCTAACTTCGCACAAGTCACCCAAACACCAGCATAAAAACACCCTTGAAACTGTTCTTCCTATTGTATCTTCTCCTTTAGAGAAGGTAGAAGCCACCAACTTCCACTCATTGCCAAAGCTGGAAACCTGGGCTTCACCTTTGACCACTTTCTCTCCCTTAACTTCTGTATCCAACCAATCTCTCCATCCAACCAATCTCTATCCCCTATTAGTCCTGCTTCCCCCAAAACTTGGGTTTGTTCACCAGTCTCTATATCCACTGCTCCATCTTGGTTCAGGCCAACATCATCTCTTGCAGTCTTTTTAAAAACAAATATGGTGACTACACTCCTATACAAAACATCTTTCAATGTCTCATCTTGTTCTGTGGTCAAAAATAAGCCCTTGAAACAACTTCTAAGCCTTTGCACATTTGGCCACTCCCTGCCTCTCCAGCCCCATGCACACCTACCCCCACTTCATGTGTCATGTGAAGACTCCAGAATGCATTTCAGCTCAGTGCTCAGAGCAGATGTCTTGTGCCATCATGATTTCACCAATGCCATCGCCACTGCCTATATGATCTCACACCACGATGTCCTTCACCCAGCCTGAGTAACTCCTTCTTGTCCCAAGGGCCTCAGCTCCAATATCATCCCTTTCAGGAAAACTTTCCCACATCTTCCCGTTTGGTTTAGGTGTCTGCCCTCCCAATCTGCATGCTCCCTTTATTCCTTCTTATAGTAATTGGCATCCTGCATGGAAACTGCTGGTTTTCTTGTCTGTGTTCAACACTAACACGAGAGCCTTCAGATGGTAGGGATGTTGTCTCTCCTTTTCCATGAGATGGCTCTTCATCCCTTGTGCAGAGCTAGAAGACACTTGGTATTTCTCTAACCAATACATACATTCTCCTTCTCTAAAATTAAATTTGTCGAAGGGGTAGGTAAGATTATTCCAGATTAAAGAAGACTGAGAAGACACAACATCTGAATCCAACATATGAAGCTGGTTTGGAACCTGCACCAGAAAAGTGGTACTTGTGGGACAACTGGTGAAATCTGCGTAAGTCCTGTAGATTAGATTAATGTCACATCAAGTTAATCTCCTGATTGTGATCATTGTACCCATGTTACATAAGATACTAACATCTGAGAAACTTGGGTATACAGAATTCCTTGTAGGTTTTTTGTGCCATTCTTTGTTAAGTATAAAATTATATTAAAAGAGAAGTTTTAAAATGTAAGCAAAATAAAGGTGTAGGTTAACTGGAAAGAAGGAGAACCAACTTCAGGATTCCCTTGGAACTTGATTTTCTTAGTAAATTCAACACCAGTTTTCCTTTCCTTCAGCTTTTCTCTATCCTACAGTAGGTAGAATCTGCAGGTTAGGCATGGGGAAGGATTATTTATTATTATTATTATTATTACT
>LNAC01000602.1:190090-214345 GCA_002007465.1 Ailurus styani | reverse complement strand
CTCTCTCTGCCTGCCTCTCTGCCTCCTTGTGATCTCTCTCCCTCTGTGAAATAAATAAATAAAATCTTAAAAAAAAAAAAAGACATACTGGACCAGATGGACATCACAGATATATTCAGAAGATTCCATCCCAAAGCAACAGAATACACATTCTTCTCTTGTGCACATGGAACATTCTCCAGAATAGATCACATCCTGGGTCACAGATCACTTCTCAACCAGTACCAAAAGACTGGGATCATTCCCTGCATATTCTCAGACCACAGTGCTTTGAAACTAGAACTCAACCACAAAAGGAAAGTTGGAAAGAACTCAAATACATGGAGGCTAAAGAGCATCCTACTAAAGACTGAATGGGTCAACCAGGAAATTAAAGACGATTTTTAAAAATTCATGGAAACAAATGAAAATGAAAACATAACTGTTCAAAATCTTTGGGACACAGCAATACAATGGAATACCATGCAGCCATCGAAAAAAAATCTTGCCATTTGCAATGACATGGATGGAACTAGAGGGTATTATGCTATGCAAAATAAGTCAATCAGAGAAAAACAATTATCATATGATCTCTCTGATATGAGGAATTTGAGAGGCAGGGCAGGGGGTTGTCGGGGGAAGGGAGGGAAAAATGAAACAAGTTGGGACCAGGAAGGGAGACAAACCATAAGAGACTCTCGATCTCAGGAAACAAACTGAGGGTTGCTGGAAGGCATGGGAGTGGAAGGGATGGGGTGGCTGGCTGATGGTCATTGGGAAGAGAATGTGCTATGGTGAGTGCTGTGAATTGTGTAAGACTGATGAAACACATAATACATTATATGTTAAATAAATAAATAAATAAGCCAAACTCTACAGCTGTTGTGTTCAGACAAGTGAGGAAAGAAGAGGCATGTGTGAGGCAGAGGTTCTCTCTCTCTCTCTTTCCTTGGCAACACTATGCCATGGGGGTCTCACTTGCACCCACTACAGGATAATCGGAGGGCAGGAGGCACATCCTGAGACTTCCCCAGGAATTTCTTCATGCTTGATCTCCTCCCCTGGCACAAGTCTGTGACAGCCATCCTGAGAGCAAGCTCCTATCACACCCGCCCCCTGCCGGCACCTCCTGGAGGGAGCACCTGTGCTGAGTGCTAAGTTCCAGGAGACGATCCAGCCGCCTCCCCTGAGAGGAAAAGAAAGGAGATGTGCAGGAATGGAGAAGACCTGAGCCTGCATCTCCAGGAGACCAGGTCCTCAGGGGAAAGAGGAAAATGGCCAGACTTGGATCATTAGGAGGAAGGGTAACAAACAAATAAAACCTTCCTCTATTGGAATATTTAGTTTTTCTTTTATGTGAATTAAAAAAAAAAAAAGAAGAAGCTCAATGAATCCATCCTCTTCCAAAGGCAGCAAAACCATAAATATAAACATTGACTGTTTTAACTGCTTTGTAGCTAGTTTAAAACTGTATAAATCACACTATTCCAGAGGCAAAAAGAATGGTTCACCATCGTGTGCACCCTTTTGTTGATACCTGAAGCCTGAGTGGGAGAGAAGTTCTGACCCGAGAGGATGCCACAGCAGGCCCCAAACGTAGCCATTTCAAGCTGCTTGTGCAAACCAGGCACACTCTCCATTCCAGGTGGACTCATGTCCTCCCACACATGTGCAGGGGCAGAGCCCACTGAGTTCACATGGAAGCCCTCTCCAGGGGCTGTGCTTTGCAAGAGCAATGGGATCTGGCATCTCCCTCATTCTCCCTTCGGTCCACCAGCCCAACAGGACATGGCTGTCTGGCTGGGGGCCACCAGGGTCAGGGAAGGCTGCCTAGGAAATGCCCATCAGCACAACCAGGAAGAGGTCCATTAGCATAAGAACAAGATAAGACAAGTAGAAAACCAGAGGGAGCCCCATCATGATGAGACGGTATCAGCTGTCTCATCATGGGGTGAGATCAAGGATCCTCCAGGCACAGGGAACAGAGGAGCTGAGTGCAATCTCCTGCCAGAGCTCACACTCTCCCTGCCACCGGAGCCAGGTGCCAGCCTCTTTGTTGCCAAATGATTCTTTTACAACGAAGCAACTAGAACCTTCTAGGTGTGGTCAAATGAATATGCAATTCCATCACTGACCAACTTGGGCAAATCCCTTCATCTATTGAACTTCCATTTATCATCTCATTTAGCAAATGAAAGAAGTGAGTTCTTATTTGATGGCAAGTGTTGCTGAACATACTGATGATGGTAAAGCATGAAACCGTGTCCCTTTACAATTCCGGTACATCTTACATGCATATAAAAAATATCTCAGCGAAATGGGTGAGTGTTAACATTGAAAAGTCTGCCAATACATTCTAAATTATTGACAGTGGTTTTCAGAGGAAAGTCAGATGAAGAGGATGGATGGAAATCGGCTTGGCCCCCAATTCCATGGGCATGGCCCCTGCAGAGGCCCCCTAGCCATTGGGCTCACTTACCATCACGATCTTCCAGCTGCTCAGAGCACATACACTCAGTCACTGCTCGCCTGCAGAAGAAGCAACTTTAGAGAATGGCCAGCGACAGTAGAAGCACATGGGGAAAACGTGTATTCTGTCGGTGTCTGTGCAAGTGCGAGCACCTGTGGAGTGTTCTGGGAGTAAATGGTAGCACTGGGACATAGGTTAATTTTGTAGCTTCCACTGTACGGTGTGAAAAGGTAGCTGTTAACACAGTTTATGCAAGTTAAGATTGGATTCCATATAAATCACACACTGCTCAAAGGTTTTGAAATCTAAAACTCTAAAAGATAAAGTTTCAGCCCATTTTTATATTTTTAATGAAATTCTTAACCCCACACCTGTTTACAGAGACTGCTGTTAATTATACTTTTGGGTAACTTTTTAATTTGATTTCAGTTTGTCTGTATCTCTGTGAATTTTCAGAACAGAGATCATAGCATTTTAAAATCAGGACAAGACGCTTCCTAAAGGATATGAAAAAATATTCTTCACCACTGGCTTGGTTGACCCAGTATCTCTGAGCACCAAAGATGTGTGAATTCAGATATTGCTTGCATAGATGTAAATTTTAGTTTTGTGTGCCTGTGTTTATATACACATTTACTGTGGTTTACAATGTTGTTGCTTTTCCTTAGTTTTCATCTGGTTCACACCTCTTCATAGTGCTTTCCAGCACATAAACTACTTGCAAATCTTTAGAATAGGGGAATAGCTGGATAATAGTGTTTCATGCCTTCTGCAAAATGATTTGATCAGCCACCTTCAAAACCTAGCATTTTCACAAGTTCCATCATTAAAAGCAGTGTAATTCTAGTTGACACGATTTGAGATTTTCAGGAGGAAGTTTTACAAGTATTGAAACTGTATGTTTGTGACTCAATGTGGCATTTCAGTCTTATTAGTCACGTGATCAAAGTTTCTCAGGCTTTATTGCCAAATAAATGTTGACCAGAGTACACTGAGAATAGCTAATATAAAAGGAACTCTCTCAAAGTGCCTTGTGCTACTTTTACTTACAGTATATTGTTGGGATCATTTTAAACCGGGGTAAAAGTTGGTGAAGTTTCAAAAAATCCTCAAGAAACAGAGATTAGCAAATATAAATTCCTTAATGCAAAATTAATAGGGAATTAAGGGCTTTTTCTAAGTCTTTTTTTTTTTGCTGTAAATATAAGAGTTCAGAAAACAAGGCATCTTCAACTAAGGTCTAAATTCTCAAAGCTATATGTTGATGCTTCTGATCATTTCCATCACTGTTCTTCTTTTGAAATGCAAATTAATTATTTTTAACAACAAAAAAAGAAAGACAGAAAAAGAAGAGGCTCCTGGAATATGGGAGGGTTCCTCTATGTAAAGTGATTGGGATTTTGTGATAACCATGTTTCAGCTCCAGAACCCGGCCACCATCCCCCTCACGCACCCCCACTCCACAGCTGGATAAAATGTATGAAGGAAACCTAGGGAGTCTATTGCTGATACAGTTCTGAACCCTAATTTTTGTCCTCATAATTTAGAACATTAAGTACTTAATGCATTTAATACCACTGATTGATTATTCAGGGCTTTGACCACACTTTTAAATAGAATCCAAAATAATCAAAGTAGAGTAAACAAATTTATCCAGCATAAACTTTGTTGCCGAAGTGTCCCCACCCCACATAGATTTTAGGGCAGGAACGGGAAAGAATTTTGAGCGATTCGACGCAGAATTATTTTTGAAAATCTTCACTGGAGTATGTGGATTCTTCTTCAGCATGCATTTTAACTGAGGGAGGGAGGATTCGATTTCATTTCAGTTTTAAATATTTTGGGGTTGAGGAGGTGCGATAGTTCCACAGTTTTCAACAGGAAAGTTGTCTCTGGAATTGCTTCCATTTTCAAGTGTCGAGATTCACATCAGAATGGCCAACTTGACGTGGGTTTCTCTCTTCTCTGATGCTGTTCCTCCCCTGAACTCAGAATCCGTTGCATACTGAAGTGAGAACCATCAGGGTGAATGAAGTCAGCGTGACTTTAAAAGTGATCCAAGTGTTTTCCACAGTGAGGCCTTCACTATTTGACTGAAAGCAGAGTCTTCTGAAAGCGGTACGTCAGTGATAAATTTTGGGTCACTAGCCTTGTTCACACTTTTGTACACCACCGCTTGCCTTAGCATATTAGTGCAATATGTTTCACAGTGTATACAGACAGTTAAGCATAATTTATATAAAAATGTTTCTGTATAACTTTGTGTGCTTTACAAAGAACAGCTACAATAAATGGTTAAATGTTCTTGAGTTGTGTTTGTATTTTGTTTCGATTATGTTCTATTATCATTCACCCCCCTGTGAATTTGAGTGTCAGGATGGTCTTTGGGGGAAAAAAAAGAGGATAGACAGAAATCGGAGCTGAGGTTCCATAATCAGACCAACAAAGGCCACGGTCCCTCTGGAAGAAGAGAGGGCTGGCTGCCGTGACCTTGGGGCCTCTGTGCTGTGACCCTGTAGCCCCACCTGCTCCACAGCCTTGCAGACAACACCAAGGGGAGTTCCAGCCTCAGTGAATATCTGTTCTTTCCCCACTCACTCTCTCCACAGGAGGGACAGACTGACTTCAGCTGCAGAATCCTCTTCCTCCGTGAGCTGCATACTAAGAGACGGAGTCCAGCTAGATAAATAAAACAAGTCCCTGTGGCAGAGACCCTTGCCGCCTTCCACAGCCAAGAGAGGCCTCCCACCAATGGACAGCCGCCCTGAGCAGCTGAGGGGCCGCCTCATGTTTCAGAGTTTGGGGGCGGAGGGCCATGGGGGACACAGGATGCTCTGCCCTGTAACATATCCCAAATCACCATTCCTCACTGCGAAAATCGCAGGAGGCCTGGGGATTCTCTTAGGCAGACGAGAAGCTTTGTTTGTGGATCCGGGAGAATAGTGGAGGGGGAGGTAGAGGACCCATGTGGAGACCCTAAGAGGCTCCCAGGAGGGGCTGCAGGGAGGCCAGCGCCTGGCTCTGTTATTAATGTGCGCACAGAGCCCCGGGGGCCAGACAGGCCTGTCTCAGAGGAGCGATCGCTCAGCAGAGGAGGCAACACAGGTCTCTCCCGGCTCCCGGCTGTCTGCTGAGGGAGAGGAGCTGTGAAGGAAAGGTCAAGGTGATCTTCGGAAATACAGAGATGGCCAAATAGCATTGCCAAGATGCTATGTCATTGTCTCCTAAGACATTTGTACTATGGGGGGGGGGACAGATGGCAAGACAGTCTTGCCCTGGTCTGCAAAGGGGACATGCCCCCTGTCCGGGGGGCCGAACGTGATGGTGTTAAGCCACAGACCTGCGGGGAAGGAGATCTCCAGGCTTCATGAGGAACAAGAGAAACCAAAAACCTCAGTCTGCCCCACTGCCCCCAGAACCCCGATGCTACTACTCACCTGAAAATATTATTAAGAAGAGGGAGCCAAAGTAAAAAGGGAGCCTGAAGGGCAGCAAAACAGTAAGGCTGTGACCAGAGCAAGGAGAGCAGCTCTCTCCCATGTGTCATCACAGGGACACTCCCAGCCCAGCCCACCAGGCTTCGGCCGATGTGGCCAATGTTCAGATTTTCGCCTGAGCCACACTCTGTCCTTGGCTGGGTGGTCAGACTCGGCCAGGCCCACGCTCACGAGCTTCAGCACAATCTGCACTTTGCATGCGGCTGTTGTCCACAGATGTCACTCCCACCAGGCAGCTTCCGCCAGACGGAGGCTGTCCATGGTCTCCACCAGCACAGTGCCTGGGACACAGTGCCTGGGACAGAGTGCATGGGACAGCGCCCGGGACACCAGCTGACCAGATTCATCTACATAAGCATCATAAAAGACAAAATAGTATTCCCATTTTTGGACAAGTAAACTGAAGCTCTAACTTTTTTTTTTTCCTAATCTTAAGCACAAGCTTCTGCTTCTAAGTCCTTTTGACCTGCCACATTCACAAAGTCAGGTCATGTCCTAAGTTGAGAAGAAATGACTTGGTCCACAGAGAGAGTTCCCAGGAAGGTGTCTGTTGGGGCCGCAAGGGAAGGAAGAGAACAAAAGGAATCAATGCCAGGCTGTGGGCACTTCGGAGGGGGGCATCTGTGACCCCAGCTCCCCTGGTCTGTCCTAGAGCAGCCGCTGCCAGCCCTGGGGAATGTAAGCTGAGACCCACGAGGTTTTGCTGCACTTGAGAAGCATCAGGTAAGAACTGCTAATATCCACATTTAGTATGTGACATGCACCCTTACGAGTACTTTACAGATCGAAGTAGCTGCCCCCACAATGCCCCCACCCTCCAATCCTCAGGCTGTGTGACAGTGTGTGGCTTCTGAGGCCATATTACAAAAGGTATTACAACCTCCCCCAGTTCTTTTGGGTTGTAGCCCTGCAGGAAGCAGCTGCTCTGCTCGACACTCAAGCAGCCCACAGAGAGGCTCCTGAACCACTTGCTGGCCATGAGAATAAGCCACAATGGAAGCAGGTCCCTCTGTCAAGCCTTCAGATACTTTGCAGGGTAATGATTGCAACTTCATGAGACATACCAGGAAGAACTGCACACCCAAGTCTTGTTCAGGCTTCTGCCCAACAAAAACCAAAAAGATCGTGAACTATTGCTGCTATTTTTAAGCCTTTAAATTCAGAGTGATTTGTTCTACAGCCGTAAATAACTAACACACATTAATACTGATCTAATAACTGCAAAAAAAGTAAGGAGTAAGTATACTATTATCTTTAGGTAGTAAATGTGGAATAGCGGCAGACAGCCAGTATACATTTGGCAGAGCCGTATGGTGTGAAGTCCATATGGTTTGTGTCTCATGGTACTATCCAACACAGTAGCCGAATTTCATTAAAAATTTTTTAATGAAAAGTTTTGTTTTTCAGTTGCATTAGTTATATTTCAAGTGGTCAGTGTGGCAAGTGGTTACCATATTGAAAAGAATGAATAGAGAACACTTGTGTCATTGCAGAAAGTTCGTTTGGACAGTGCTAGTCTAGAGCATGTGTTAATAATCACACACTATTTGCCAGATACAAATAAACTGGGGGATTCCTGCCTGTGTTTGCTCAGGGGTTTACCACCTTGTTAGCAGGTTCCAGAGTGTAAGTTATTGAATGATACAGACTGAGGGTTCTGGGCTCTAAAGATTCATTCTGTAACTGGATACACTAGGTTGGAAGAGATATGCCCCTGATCGAGCCCCTCCACCTCCTTCCCATCCTTCCTTGAGAGCCCCGTCAACCTCCTTGTCACTCAGCACACTGACATTCAGTATGGCAATGCATCTTTCTTTGTTGGCCTGGGGTCCTCTTCTCTCCAGCCCATCACTGCTTGGCGTTCTGTACATTGATCTCCAATGTACTACATGGAACGGGGACTTAGCCCACGCCCCATGCTGGGTCATGGACACACCAAGGGATATAAGATTCAGGTGCTTTCTTCATGGACCCTACAGTCCATTGGGAGGTTCACTGCAAGGTGGTGCTGGGCCCTGTAACAGAAGAACCTCTGAGGAGCTATGGAAAGATAGACCGCAACAGGAAACATGTATTTGCTTGGAGGGGTTTGAAGAGGACCCACAGAAACATGGCATTTAAACTGATCTAGGCAGGCGAAGAGGCTTGGCGAACAGTGAAGAAGGCAGGAGCATTCCAGACACAGGCAATGACTTCAAGGAGCACAGTGTGCGCGAGGAACGGCAAAGTCTGAGGAACCCACAGTAGTAAGGTAAGAAAGGAGACTCATGCCAGGCTATGCGGGACCTCCAGTGTAGACAAAGAAATGTCGACTTTGTGTGGGAAATAGGACATGCTCTCTTGGCATTTACATTTATAATTTGGGAGGTGAGTTCCTGTTGTAAAGCCACTGGTAACTGATGTACATGGGAGGGTGATCGGGGAGGCTGACGCCATTTTGCATGTGATTCCTCCACCTCCCCACTGACTCTCTGCTGGGCTCAGGTGGAGAAAATATGTAGGAATATAGCAGAGACTGATGGCCCAGATGTAGAGAGATTCTACCCTATTGAAGGACTGCAGGTCAATTCACAGAAAATCAAATTGCCGAAAGCCAGTTCACAATGCACATCAGATGAATACCTGAAACGTGGGGAGGCAGCTTGTTGCGGCTGCTTTGCCGACAGAAGCAGAAGCTGGGGCAGAAGCCTAGGCCAAGGCAGTGCCAAATACAGGGTCAGGACATAGATCCACAAAGGGGATATGGGTGTAATCCACATTTAAGGGAGGGCCCACCCTTTCACATAGAAGATAGTTTATGCAAATGCAAAGGGAACTCAACCTGGGAGCCCAATCCTCAGTCAGTCAGGGAGCAGGTCATTCTGTGATTTAGAATTCTGTCACTTGATTCCCAGTGAACTAGCCACTGGCAAATTGCTTCTCAGTGAATTGCTCTGCCTCCCAGGAAAAGACCCCAAGCAGAGGTCTACTAGACCTTTGGCTTCCAGACCATCCACTCTGGTCACCTACCTAAGCGTATGTAAAAAGTTTAATGAAAACTGAACTTGCTCAACTCTCGGCAGTCTCTCTCTTTCCTCACCTCACAGCTCAGATCCTCAGAACAGAAGGCTGACATTACTTTCCATAGGCTGTTTCAATCCCTTTCCGATCCTTTTCCATCTTCACTAAAACGTCCTTTCTTTCCTTCTCTATCTCTCGTTCTCTGGCTCTTGCCCTCAATCTCCTGCTCGCTTTTGCTCTTTCTTCCTATAAACAATGATATAAATTACCACTTAGCTTGAGCTGTTCAGTGTATTCTTGGTCTTTATGGAGACAGCATGCTCCATAATGGATCACCTTTGAGGAAAAGCACAATCCCTGTAATTAGGGGCACTTTGATGGAGAGCCCAAACTCCATAACTCAGGAGATCATAAGCATTTCTACTCTGGTGAAGTCTAGTTTAATGCAAAAGAAACATGTGTTTCCTGTCCCTTCTTCTAAATCGATTGGGCTATTTGTCTAATTTAAACACTCTATAAATTACATATATCCTCCAAAGATAGGGACGAGGTCGAGATATTTGATATATGCTTTTTCATATGGCTTGAATCCATCACTGTCTTCCATAAGGCCCCTTAGCTTTCTCCTGAGTGGATGGAGGCCCCATAACTCTCTGATCTACTTCATTTTCTCTGACACCCCTTAGGATCCCTGTTCAGATAGTTTTATGAATTATGGCTGACTTTTGAAAGGCATGGATTGAAGGCAAAAGTAGAGCTGAACCCCTGGCAATCTCATGTTTTGTTAGCACAACCATCAAATTCTCTTCAATTTCTCTTCCCACTTTGTCCATTAATACAACATGAGACTCGAACAAGGGGAAAATTCAAGGAAGGTAGACTGGGTATAGAAGTTTGCAGCATGCAATTATGCAACATTTTTGGCTGAGTTAGCTCAGCTGAATTTTAGAAAAAGACTTGTTCCAATCATTCAATTTCTCTGGTATGTGAACCTTCAAGAAGAGCAAAAATTGGGGTGTGTAAGTGGTGCAGTCAGTTAAGCATCTGACTCTTGGTTTCAGCTCTGGTCGTGATCTTAGGGTCATGGGATTGAGCCCTGCATTGCGCTGTGCAATCAGCCAGGAGTCTGCTTGAGACTGTCTCTCCCATTCACTCTGGTCCTCCCTCTGCTCACACTCATGTGCACTCTCTCTCTCTCTCTCTCAAATACATAAATCTTTAAAAAAAATTTTTTTTTAAAGAGCAAAGATCTTTCTCTGGGATTTAGCATCTCTAACTGCAGATACACTTAACTTCTCAAATCTTGTTAGGGAAATTGTAGTTTAGCTACCAATTAAACTCTCTTTCATTATAAATCAATGAGATTTCATTTTGTTTTTAAAAGCTGGTCTTTGTTCTCATGCCCATCTGTGAAATCACATGTTGAAAGAATATATGAACTGGAAGGGAAATAATAGCTCAGTGAATTCAAGGCCCTTACTTTATAAATAGGCTGAAATCAGGCAAGGGATAGCAACTGGATATAAGATTCATAGAAAAAGATTCCAATAGCTAATAAACATATGAAAGCTGCATTACTTGAGTAAATTTTAATACAAATTATGGTGTAGAGGAAGAAACCAAGAGAAGAATGGATTACCATTGAGACAAAGAAGAATGTACTGATGTTTAGAAAATTGGTGTCTTCAGTATTAAGCCTTCCCATTCAGAGCATGATTTATTTCTCCATGTATTCAGGTCTTGTTGTATCCTTCAGTGCAAGCAAATGTTTCATTTATATAGAAGCATAATTTTTGTTAATTTTTTTTTCATTCCCTTTCAGGGTTTTCTTGTTTCTAGGTCATTCCCCTCTTCCTGAGTCTTTTGTTGCCCTCATAATAACACATTATTTTATTATGTCACATTAAATAAGAGATAAACAAGAACTTAGCAAAGGTTCAAACAATTTTCTCTGAGGATAGTGGAGGAACATAAAAATCTTATAGAAGGGAGTGTTGAAATTGGTCTTTGAAGAGTGGGACGATTTTGACACATGGCACGTAAAAAAGTGGAGATGAGAAAGGAGATCATGGTGAGAGATGCACGAAAGGATTAGGGTGGGTCCTAGTGTGGGAGTCACTGAGACCTGGGCAGCAGAGCACACGGGTGCCCTCACCCCAGTGAGGGAATACTTCAGAATGGGCCAGAGCTTCGGGTACTTTCAGCCCACACTACCTCTCTCTTTCTTTTCAGTTCCCTGCTCCCTAAGCCCAGAGCCCTTGAGTTTCTCCCTTTTCCACACACTCCTTCTCCCAGGCTGACACCTCAGAACTCTAGGCCTCCCTCTTGACTGGAATAAAAGCCTTGAACCAAATAGCCCTATGCAGGAAGACCCCCTGCTGTCTCATTTCTCAATTTGGGTCCCACTGGCTTTATCTAGATGATGTGGGCTGTAAACTTTGCTCTCCTGGACTGGGACAGCTCTTGTCACTGCACTTCGGGAACTAAATTCTAACTCTGTTTCTTCCAGTTCATTCTTACCACTTGACATGGCTTTGGACTCTATCAACTAACTCTCCAGCCTGTCCAAAGTTTTCCTGGCTGTCCCATCTCCTGCTGATTGAGAGATCCTGTCCAGGTCTTCCCACCTGTGAAGACAGATGATGCCTCTACAGATGCATAGTCAACACTGCTGTCTTCCAGAAACAGAGATCGGACCTTCACATCCATGTGCATCAACTCCAATGACTCCAGCAAAGTGCAGTAAGAGACCCCAATAAGGAAAACCACCTTTAAGTAAGGAGGCTTATCTTGAATTCACCCCACCTGGCAAATTCTCAAGAGGTAGGATGTAACTAGCACAAGAGAATGTGAACAGCAGTTCTAGGAACTGTGCAATCCAGGGCTTCTTCCGCAGAAGGTAGACCATCTCTGAGAAATAAGGAGACACATTCCTCAGTTTCTATTTTGATTTCTCATGTGTCTATCTGGAAAACAGAGTTTGGAAAGTTAAAAGCAGCTTTCCTAAACTCCATAGCAGTTAAGATTCTGGGCAATTTAGTTTCTGGCAATTGGATGAACTTTCTCAACACTTTAATTCAGAACAGAATTAAGTGAACTCTGTAAATGGACTAAATACACCAATTAAAAGGTAAGGATTGACACATTTAAAATTATGACCCAGGGGGCCTTGCTGGCTCAGTCCAAAGAGCATGCGACTCTTGATCTTGGGCTTGTGAGTTCACACCCCACATTGGGTGTAAAGATTCTTTAAAAAATAAAAATAAGTAAAAAAGTAAAAACATGGCCCAAATATATGTTGTCTCCAAGAAATTCTCTTCAAGTATAATAAGATAGGCAGATTGAAAGTAAAAGAAGAAAGGTATATCATGCAAACATTAATTGAAGAAAGTAGGGATAATGATGTTAATATCAAATAAAGTAAATTTCGGAGCAAAAAGTATTACAGAGACAGAGCTATTATTAATGATAAAAGTTAATCTATAGTAAAGACATAGTAATGATAAATGTGTAGGCATCAAACTACAGAGCTGCAAAGTATGTAAAGCAAAAAGTGATAGAACTGAAATGAGAAGTAGACAAATCAACAATTATCACTGAAAAAACATCAAAATCCCTTTTAAAGATTGATAAAACAACCAAGCAGAAAATGGGCAAGAATGCCATTGATCAACAGGAACTTATCAACATTCATAGAGCACTCCACTCCATATCATACACACTTTTTCAAGTGCCCACAAAATATATGCCAAGGTAGACCCTATCTTAGGCTCTAAGACTAGTCTCAACAAATTTAAAAGAATTGAAATCACAGAGAGTGTATTATCTGACCATAATAAAATCAAACTAGAAATCAATAACAGATGGATAACAGGAAAATCTCCAAACATTTGGAAACTAAACAGCATACTTCTAAATAATGCATGAGTCAAAGAGGACATCTCAGTGGAAATCAAAACTACATTGAATTAAATTAAAATGAAAATATAACATCAAAATTTGTGTGACACAGCAAAAAGCAGCACTCAGAGGGAAACTTATAACATTAAATGCACACATTAGAAGAGGGAAAGTCTCAGTAATTTAAGCACCCCCCCACAATGAAAGCATCTGGAAAAAGAAGAGAAAAATAAATCCAATGCAAGTTCCTGGAAATAGTAAGGAGCAGAAATTGGTGAATCTGAAAACAAAAAATAAATGGGGAAATCAATGAGACAAAGAGCTTTGGAAAGTGTGATGAAACTGACCAACTTCTAGAAAGATGGACAAATTAAAAAGAGAAAAGACACAAATTACCAAAATCAGAAACAGAAGAGGAGATATCACAACGAACCCTTCACATCAAAAGGATAATAAGGGAATACTACAAACAGCTCAATACATGTAAATTCAAAAACTTAGATTAAATGGACCTATCCCTTGGAAAGGGCAAATGACCACAGTTTATCCAATATAAATAAATAGTTTGAACAGCCTATAACTATTAAGAAAATTGAGTTTGTACTTTAAAAAATTCCTAGATAGAAATCTTCAGGCTCAGAGGGTTTCACTACCGAATTCTACCGAATGTTTAAAGTAACACAAATTCTATACATCTTTACCAGAAAGTAGAAGAGAAGGAAACACTTCATCGAAATTAAAAGCTTCTATTAATAGAATGATAAGATAAGCTACAGAAATGTGAGAAAATATTTTCAAACTATATATCCAGCGTAGGATGAATATCTAGAATATATGAAGAAGACTCAAAACTCAACAGTCAGAACAAAAATAATAACTGAACTAAGAAGTGCCCAAAAGACACAAAGAGGAGTTTTAACAAAGAGGATATAACTATGGCAGATAAGCACCTAAAATGATACTCAGAGTCATTAGCCTTTAAGTAAATGCCAACTAAAACTACAATAAGATATCACTATACACCCATCAGAATGGGTAAAACAAAAAATGGTAACACCCTCGAATGCTGGCACAGATGTGGAGAAACTGGATCACTCACACTCTGCTGATGGGAATATAAAATGACAGAACCACCCTGGAAAACAATTTGGCAATTTCTTAAAAAACTAAACATGCAACCACCATAGGACCCAGTAATTGTAGGCATGAAACCCAGAGTAGAATTAATTAAGGGATAAAGTGTGAAGCCAGCCATTTTTATGTTCACATAAAAATTTATTCACAAATATTTACAGTGGCTTCATTTGTAACAATTAAAAACTAGAAACAACCCAGATGTTCATCAACAGGTTGGATAAGGGAAGTATATCAATACTTTGGAACACTACTCATCAATAACAAGAAACTACTGACAAAGAAACATCCTGAATGAAGCTCCAGAGCATTATTCTGAGTGAAAATGCCTATTGCAAAAGATAACACACCTTACGATTCCATTTATAGAACATTCTTAAAATGAAAAAATTACAGACATGGAGAACAGAATAGTGGTTTCCAGGGGTTACAGAGGGGTGGGTGCAAGAGGGGAGTGGGCATGACTACTGAAGGATGACATGAGGCTTCCTGGTGGCGATGGAAATGTTCAGTGTCCTAACTGTATCACTGTCGATATCCTGATTGTGATATCGTACTGGAGTTTCGTGGTATGGATGTACCGCAATTTGTTTAGCTATTGGAGAAAACTAAGCAAAGTGTACATGGTGTATTATTCCTTACAACTTCATGTAAACCTATAATTATCTCAAAATAAAGTTTATTTTGAAAAAAGGAAAAAAATAATCCTGTAGGCAAATGGAAACAGAAAAAGTAGGAGTAAATGAATACATGCAAACTCCATCAATTCTTTTGACTACAAATTGTCTTTCTGAACCCATGAGAGTCTATCTTGAATAGAAACTTCTGACTCTGACCAGTCTACTCCTTATCCTAAAGATGGAATCGATGTGAGGTTATAATCTTCTATCTCAATAAACTGCACATTTCATCCAATTACCCTCTTCCTTTACCAAGGTTCACATAATTTATTCCCTAAAAAAAATTTTTTGCCCGCTAAAGGCCAGAAGCAAAGAGACTCCAGACATAATTATTTCATTATTGATCACTGAAGTAATCTAATTGAACTCCAAAAACTCAATTACAAACAAGATTGATTGTTCAGAAAATGTTTCCTGAAAACCTCTACCAATACTTTTGCCAAAATGAAACAGGGAAGGAAAAGTCTCTCAATACCTTGGTTTCCAAACCTAAACTTAATAATAGCCCCTTTGCTTTCACTTATATCTAAATATCTTGATATAGGTATTAGACAAACTGTATGTGTGCCCACGTGGCACAACAAACAGGAAAATGAACCCACTCCACCTCTCTCTTCTAATGACAAGATTTGCTACTGTGAGCCAGGAGTGACCTTCAGAAACAGCTGACCCTGTGGGCTAATTATGCTTAGAAAGAAAAGTAAAACATTAATTTGGTCGAAGGGTCACTGTTACTCTTGGCATGCATTTCACACCATTCTATTCAATGAATCAGTGGACTCCATTGCATCCATGAGGGTACATTTTGTAGTCCATATATCCTGTCAATCTCAGGCAGAGACAAAATCAGAAGTACTACTGAGGCCAGCCAGCTGATGAAACCAATGCTTAAAATTCTGAGTTGATATCATACCTTCTATGCTTTGTGGATCTAAAGCTTTGATCCCCTACCAAGTGTTTTTTTAGCCACTTGAGTTAAATTCAAAGTTCTTTCTCCAAAATCCATCTTTAACCCACCTGTGCCCCCCTGCTGGCCTGCTTTCATGCAGAGGTGGGACAGCTTTCCATTTGGAGATGAATCCATCAAGTTTCATAATTTCTGTAACTAAAAACAAGACCAGCCTGAGCCCACTGTGTTCTGAATCAATAAAAACTAGGCATAGCAGGTTCTAGAATACCATCCCCACCAGGGGATAAGATGTTGCCCTAAGGCTCAGCACTGTACACTTTCCCTGGTAGCCCACCCAGCCACTGCCTTGTCCCCAGTCACTACTCAATATGTCCACTCTCTAAGGCTGGGTTTCTGCTCTGTCTCTAATTTTGTATTCTAGTTCCCATTTGGCAGTGACCCAAGTTTTTCTGGCCATCCAGGCCTCCCTTTCTTCAAGGGCTGAAACCTGACTCCTTTACCACCCAGCTACTGACAACTCAAGATGTTATCACTCACCTGACTTTGAGTTTTGCCAGCTCTCAGAGAGTCAAGCTCATGTTTCCAGAATGCTATGAAACAGAAATTCCTGTTGATTTTTCTGACTCACATAACCAGATCTACCCCTGAAAGAAAGAATAATCCTGATTCAGACTCATCTTGGACAACCCTGGACAACTGGGATTCTCAATTCAATTTAATTCGATAAAAATTCTTTGAGTTCTCAGATGTGTCTGGCACTTTTCCAGCTGTTGGAATTATGAAGATTAATAGGACCCAGCTCCTGCCCTCCCAAAGCTTGTTGCTAATTGGGAAAACATACATCCAAACACAGATCTTCAATCTAATATGGTAAATGATTTAATAAGCTATGAATTTGTGGCTCGTTGAAAATAATGCACACTTCCTCCCAGAGGAAGAAGAGAGGGAGGGAAAGTGAGTACAGAGAAGGGACAGAGCAAGGGCATAAAAGGGAGAAAGATTCCCTAACACTAGAAAGGGCACACCAGGTGGAATTTTATGAGGAGCAGACACCTGCACGAGCCCACCTGGAGCACTCTAGGGAGAAGGGAGGATCTTACAGGGGAGAGCCTGTATGGTAGCTTTGGGAAGACTGGCTGCGAACCCCATAGATCTCAGCCTCACCAAAAAGCCACACACCCAACCCTGGGATGGAAACCTAGTACCATCTGCCCACAGACAATCAGGTGAGAGCCCATGGGGACTTGGGACAAGGAATAAGTGAACCAAAGGTGGCCAGTACAGATGATAAATAAGAGTTCTCTCAGATGCCCTATTGGAAGTAAGATCCCGAGACCTTCACAGAATTTCATGGTGGGTGGAATATACCTCAGTTATGGAAATAATGGGTTTTTCCTCCAACCCTAGCACAAGTGTGGCTCAAAGCTGATTATAATTAATTTTACAAAAATTAAACACTGTGACCATCATGTGTGCGCATGTGTGTGTGTGTGTGCATGCATAAAACAAAATGTGTGCATTTTCACAGTGAAGAGCACAAAGCCCAGAATAAATATAGACGAGAGAACCTGACATAGACGTAGAGTCCAGTAAAATCTTCCTGGAGAAGCTGATGGGTAAACTGAGTCTTGAGGAGTAAGTTGATGGTTATCAGCTGAAGAGGGAACATAAAATGGATCCAAGCGAAGTGGACCCCATGGGAAGAGGGGGTTGGAGTGCTAGAGGGGCAGCAGAAGATTTGCATCTAGGTTCAGGGCCACAGTCTTCTTAGGTTTTGTCTGTTACTATTTTCTAGTTTCTATTTGTAAACATCCCTGATACCTTTTTGGGCGTTTACAGGTTTTTGGGGTCCACCCTGGCCCTCTGTCTCCTCTTTAAGAACTACTCCAGAAGCACAACTAAAAGAGTGCCTCATTTACTTTGTTATTAATTGGGCATTCTTCATCTTTCATCATAGCTAGGATGATAGAACATTCAAGCTGAAAGTGGTTTAGCAAAAACTTAGTCCAAAATTATCCTTGTGCAGATGGGGGAATTGAAGGCCAGAGAAGAGAAATGATCTGTCATCTGTCACACATCTTGCTGGGTAGAGTGAAATCTGAATCCAGGAGCCCTAATGTCTAACCCTGTATTCACACCTTAGAAGCTCTTCCATGTAACTTGTTTACCTTGTTCCATGTGGGGGGGTCCCTAGATGTCCCTCAGTGTTATGTGACACTAGACGACACAAAAGGCTACAGACATTGACCCTGGGTGGACAGTGGCTTCTGCCAGGTGTCCATCCCTACCATATTGGGAGTTTATGATGATGTGAAGAAACGGCTGCAAATGGCACTAGGGTTCTTCCACCTCAGGGGATGACAGTGCCTAAGGTCAGGGGAAGAAGACAGTGTCTTCCTCAGCAACAGAAATGAGCTCATCAGGGACCGTAATCTGAGCTGACCCTGCTGTTTCCCTTCTTGTTCTATCAACCACCTCCCATTTCCACTTCCCTGCCCTCCACCCTCCTGTCTCTGCTACTGCCATCTGGAGGGCTTGGGGCAGGAAGGAGACTTCCTGAGACATAAGCCAAGGACAGCAAATGTGGTTCTTGTCACCCAAGCAGCATGGGCTGAGTGAGGCCCTTTAACTAACTGACCCTGTCTAGGCATGGCAAGCAACCACCAACCTCCAGACACCAGAACCCTTCCCCAGGTGGCATCCATCACAACTGTGCAATGGTTGACTGAAACCCATCTTTAGAAATGCACTTTTCCTAAGAAGGGGGAACTTGAGAGGCTCAGGCCATTGGAAAGTAATGAAACTTTCCTGATGGAGAAGCTGATAAAAAGGAGAAGAGAGAACAACATGGAGTGTCCATTCTCAGGGTCCAGGCCAGGCAAGAGCTCTCAGCCAAGGATGACTGCTGGATGAGCTGGAGACACCAGCTGGGGTGAACTGGGGGAGCTACCTTGTGTTTGGGCCACAGCCACTCTGGGGAGTCTTCAAAGAAAAGGAATAAGTGAGCTAGTCGGCACTTAGCCAACTGGAGATTCCAGAAATGGACCTTTCAGATACTCTCCAGTTCAGATCTTTATGCACGGAGCTAGTTTCATGCAAAAATTAACCCAAAAAAGGAGATACTAGACTCTGCTGCCTTCTCTAGACAGTTCAGATCTCCTGTCACATCTAGTGTGAAGATTCAGTTGGGACAGGGGGTGAAATTTGGGATCCAGGACTGGCAGAGTTAGGGCAGTGTGGGGAAGCCCAGCCCTCACGCTGCTGTCACACACTGTGTCACACCATGGCCTCTTTAGAGGTGGAAAGTGGGGTGGTATGTCCAGAATTCCACAAAGTCTTTGACACTCCTCCTGTCAAAAAGTAGAATCAGAGCACCTGGGTGGTTCAGTCGGTTGAGTGTATAAGTCCTGGCGTCTGCTCAGTTCATGATCTCAAGGTTGTGAGATTGAGCCCTGTGTGGGGATCTGCACTGGGTGTGAGGTCTGCTTGAGTCCCCACCCAGCCCACCTCTCTCTCTCTCTCTCTCTCTCTCAAAAAAAAAAAAAAAAAAGGGAATCTATTCTCCCTTCCTGGAATATGGGCCAATCTTAGTAACTTGCTCCTAACAAATAGAATACACCAGAAGTAACTTGCGAGGTCTCTCTCTCTCTCTCTCTCTCTCTCTCCCTCTCCATCTCTGTCTCTGTCTCTCTGTATCTCCCTCTCTCTCTCTTGCTTTCCATCAGGACGCTGGCACTTGGCACCCAGCCACCACCAGGCAGCCACACTGCAAAACCACGTGTGGGTGTGAGGGAGCAAACCCTCTGACAATTGCCGCCCCAGGCTGTTGAGTCACCCCAGATGGTGCTAAGTGGAGGAGAGATGAGCTGAACTCACTAAGTTAGGCCCAAACTGCAGAGTCATGAGCAAATTAAATGCTATTGTTGGTTTAAGCTACTAAATGTTGAAGTGCTTCATCACACATCAACATATCTGCAGCCCAGAAAGCTTCTCATTCAGACTTCTCATTTTGTTGTATTTGGAATCCAAGGTCCCAGTGAGACAATGCTTGGCCATTTGGGTAGAGCTTCTGCTCAGACTCTGGCCTTTGGCCTCCCAGGCCACTACCATGTCCTCTGCCCCACGTGAGGATACATAGTCTGTGTTGACCATCCAAGCCCTTGCAGGAGGAGGGGCAGATGGAGAAGGGGAAGCATCTCATTCCCACCAAGTGGCCTTACCTGAACAGTCTGTATCTTCTTGTACTGACACCAGATAGCTGGCTAAGCACCTGGGTTCCTAGGAATAGGACCTCCTTGCACGCCATCTAGCCCTATTTGTATAAAGAGCCCGGGGAGCCTAGCAGGGGCTGGGGAGACAGTGGCGGTTCCTGTACCAGGTCTCTGAACCCTGGGAGGCAACCCCACACAGATATGGGGAAGGTAAAGCCATTCCCAGCCCCGGAGTGGCTGCCTGGATGCTCAGGGGGCCTCCTCTGAGGTGGAGGGAGCCAAGGGGCAGGAGTTTTGCCCAGTTGGATCCTAGGGCCAGAAATGACTAGGGAAGAAACAGCAGCAAGCCTCAGGCATGTGCTCTCTGGCCAGGCATGAGGGCAGCATCTAATTCCCCACAAAGAAAGAATAAACCATCTTACAGCTAACCGGCAGGAAAAAAACAAACAAACAAACAAACCTAGTACCATGTCCCTTGGTAGATGCAAATGGAACTCACTGGCTTTGAGGGACAAGGTGAGGTCAAGGGGGTGACAACATCACAAAGCAAAGGCGTGGGACCCCTAAGAACCGGAGAAGGGCCCCAGACCAGGGGACAGCTCTCATTTTGATGCATGTACTTTAATGTGCTTCTGGCAGTCCTGAAATCAGCCAGTCCATCAGCAAAAATATGAGGAATGATGACTGTGAGCCCAGGATACCACTGTGTACTCTAGAGCAGCCAAAAATGGGCAGGGCCTATTCTAAGGGTCTTCAGCCCTGCCCTTGCAGGACTCCCCAAAGGAAGCCTAAAGGCACAGGCAGTGTCAGGACTGCATAGTACTCGCCCAGGCCAGGGATATGGTGTCAGAGCTCACAGAGGGACCTGAGCTTCGTAGAGGTGGAGAGGAGCCCAAGGGCCTGTGGCTGAAGACTCAAAGAAGCCTAGAGAGAAGTTATGGAGTACACTCTGAGTGTGTCACTGGAACCTAGCTAGACTCACTATTCCCCCACTGACCCAGCACAACTCACCTGAGGGGACTCCTAGACCTGGTCCCCACCTCTCCAGCCCACATGCTCTCTGTCCATCCCACTACCCTGCCTCCTCTGATCCGTCTGTCCCTCAGCCTTGCTCATTGCTGAAACTCTGGGTCTCTTCTCCCACTCTGCCCTGGACTTCATCCTATCCTTCTGCAGTTGCGGGGCTTGTTCAGGTCTGGCATGAAAAGGCTCAGAGACCCAGAGGGGGCTCCCAGCCTGATGTAGTAAGATACACGCACAGTCCACCGCAATGCAGTACTCGACAGCATCATGGCAGAGACTAAGGCCTCAGGGGAATACTGTCTGAGCCCAACGAAGAATGACATCCGTTCTTAAGACGCTTCTAGAAGACCTCCTGCAGGAAGGAGCACATGACACATCCCCTGAAGGAACCATACAATTTCAGTGCTGAAACATGAGGGGAGGGTAGAAATCTCAGCCAAGAGAACAGTCCTCAACAAGGCTCAGTGATGAGACAGACTAAAAATCAGGGAAGACTCTGCTTCCTCGGTGGGCAGGAAGAGAGGAGCCATGCTGTCATGATGTCCCACACTGTGGCCTAAGATGGATCACTGGGGCCTGGAGAAGGGCCCATTAATAGCGGGAAGAATAGAGCTGGGCACAGCCTCATATGCACACAAAGCAAGAATGGGAAAGTCCATCAGTGTCCCTCAGGGGCTATCTTGAGCACCAGCCACATGGAACAGGGACTGACATGGCAGGGGAAGTTCTGGGAGAGCATTTCCCTGGGCCTGGCCCTGTCTCCCATCCATGCCACGACAGCCACAGTTTACAGTGTGGACTCCCTGCTTCTGTGTGTCCACACATGGTTATTAAGTGTGTGTTCCACTCCATTTCTCCAACCCACACCCCGTGTCAGTATCTCCCCCAGAGCCAGGGGCTGGGACAGGTCTGGGACCCTCCAGCCAACCACAGCTCCTCATGACTGCTCACAAATGCTGGGCGCATGGGCCTCAGTCACCCAGACCTTTCATTGGAGCTCACGAAGAGTGTGCACACAGGGGCAGGAGGGCCTACTGATAGCTTCCCCTTTGGCAGCACAAAAATCTAAAGGACTCCTGTCAGAAGATGGACGGCGATGAGATAGCGTATACTTCTCCAGTGCCTTCCTCAGCTCAGGCTTCCAATCCACAGGCTTGAGCAGGCTCCCTGGCTCCACATGACTCCGTAGGACCCTGAAACCAAGAACACTGAGCATCAGTGTGGTCTCTGAGAATTAGGCTTTCTTCACAGGGAGCAGAGGCTATCCCAACCACAGGGAATGGGGATCCCCCTGGGTCTCCAGGGAGCAAGCATCCCTAATGCTTCCAGGTAATAATTAAGTCAAGATGGTGTCTTCCCAGGGAGCTATATCCCCATAAGAAAGTGTTCAGTAACAAAATGGTGGGGGAGGGGGAAGCTCATGGGAGGGGGCAAGGCAAGAGCTGGCCTTGGCCAACACGAGCTCCCACCCCAGGCCACTTCAAGGGCTCATCCCTATGCCCAATGGGAGAAGCCTTGGGGAACCCCATTCTTCCTCATGTGCATGCTGGGGCTGGGGCTCTAGACTCCCCTGCATGGCTCCCCAGCCCTCCTCTAGAAGGTTTTCTGGTGGCTTAGAGCAGGAGACAGAGAGCAGACCTTCTTTCCAGCATGTTGAGCCTATCTGGGTGGCCAACTGGTTGGCTTTACATGGCTGCCATGACTTGAGGCAACCTCCCTCACTCAGCTCAAATGCCCAGTTAGTTCTTCATGAATCTTCAAGGTTTGCTTTTTGTTTTTTTTTTAATCCCCTTTATCCCTTATCCCATGAGTTTAAACTTCATGACATTATAAAGAAAGGTAGGGAGTGTGGGGTGGAGAGGTCTGAACTGAGAATCTCCTGTGTGGCCCCGGGTCATTCCATTTGTTCCCCAGTCTCCTGGAATCCCACAACCTACGGAAGCATTAGAGGTATGAGACCCTGTTAACAGAGAAAGGAATCAAGGCCTGAAAAGAGAGGACATTTCAGTCCCATACCAAAGTGAATGACCTCTCCATCAAACCATATGACTCCAAAGTTATATTTTGTTAGGATTAGCGTAGCCCACCTGGAGGATAAAATAATAAAGGTGGTATATTTTAAAAATTCTCTTTCTCTCACTCTCTCTCTGTCTTTGATTCCAAAAGCTGTAACCAAAAGCACAGAAGTCTTCTTCAGAATCTATCATCTTCCTTCCATCCCACAGAAAGGATCTGTACAGGAACGAAGCTTCCTTGGAGGGGAGAAGGTGGATCCTGGTGGCTGTTCATGTCCACATGCCAGAGGGTGGGGGGTGTTTTCCTGCCTTGCTCCCAGCATCCCCTCAGGAAAGGCAGGAGAGGGAAGAGGCTGCCGGGAGCCACCAGCCCAGAAGGGAGAAGCAAGGCCAGAAACCACGCCACCAGGACCTAGAGCAACAGAGTCCAGGAAGAAGCTGCCCAGCTCTCCACTGACAGGCCGGCTTCCCCCAGGGGCGTGCAGGAGGGGAGGGAGGGGGAGAGAGAGCGAATCAGAGGCTCCAGGGCTGCAGCAGCTGCCACAGTGGAGGCATTGAAGCTGGTGTGGGCAGTAGCGGGCAGGGGCAAGGGAGTGGAGAGCGGAGGGACAGGGCTGCCAGGAGAGGCCCCCACGAGAGGGTCCGACATCCATGGAGCCACAGGGAAGGAACTACACTTTGAGGGAAGGGGCCTCCTGACCTTTAAGTCTGCCCTCAGTGCCACGAGGGGGGCAGGCCAGACCTCAAACAGCCCCCCTGGGCTCATGCCTGCATCTCATTATCTGCCCTGACCCCAGAAGCATCAAGTGGCCCTTGTTCTCAGATCCCCCACCCCACCCCTTCTCAAGTCCTTGGCTAAAGCGTGTGTTGTGGGCACAGTGACAGTGGAAGAAGGACGGAATGCAGACCCCTACCCTCTGTCCCCTCCTTTACTCTTCCTCATCAGCCCAGATGCCCTCAGACTCAAGGCTCCGGGTCTTCAGTGCCCTGGAGGTCAGAGATCGGGCTCCTCTCCTCCCCCATCCCCAGAGCCCATCCTGTGGCCCCGAGGAGGTGCTTGGTCCACAGACGGGCATCATCGTCAGCCCCAGTGTGGTTCCCATGAGTGGGCATCGGCCTCTGCTCCTAATCTGCTGTGTCCCTCACACCAGCCCCCTTGCCCTCAGGCCTGCGGGTCTATCCTTGGCCTGAGGACCAGCATTTGTTCCTTTTAGGTGATTACCAACAGGTGAACAGATCCTCCAGCAGAGGAAGGTTTCTGTTTGTCACCTCCTAACATCCCTTTCTCAAATCTGTCCCGCCTTTCCTCTCCACTACCAGCACCTTTCTCAGCCGCCCTCCTCCCAGCTGGGACCCCTGCAGTGTTCTCCAGGCCTCCTGTCCTCACTCTCTAATTCATTCACTTAGGAAGGAGGGAGGGAAGGAAGGAAGGAAGG